>JASTWR010000368.1:0-179195 GCA_030770355.1 Harpagoxenus sublaevis | reverse complement strand
CGATGATCGGTAAAGGGTTTCTTATTAATTAATAAAATTTTTGATCAATGTTTTAGAAAATGAACCGTGAATTGCTCTAACCTAAACTTCTGCAAATTTTTGAAATATTGGGCTATTTCTAATATTCTTCAGTCTTTTTCTACCCCTATTTCATATACAATACTTAAGATTTGTTGATTAGATCCAGTTTTATAAGGCTTCTATGTAAATACGGATTCTTCGAAATTTTAAATGTTGCTCTAATTTCCACAAATTTTGAGGATATCGGGCTATTTTTATTTTTTTTATATTCTTTAGTTTTTTCTATTGAAGAAATGCGTTCGAGAAATTCAGAAGCGATTAATCGTTAATTTACCAAATTTCACAGTTAAAAATTCATGAAAGTATGGGATTAAAGATATGCAGCCAATCGCAGCTGAAAATTTAGCTGTGGAAAGTGTTGCTACAGAATAGAAGAAACATTCACTTTATATCTTTTTTTAGGAAAAATATTTCTACCATAAAAATAAAAAATCTAATTATAATTTGATAATAAAATTATCATCAGTGATTATAATTGCTCACTTTTTCTTACCAAGTTGTGAAAATAAATAGCATTTTAACGTTTCTATTTCTCTACCATATACCACACGTGCGTACATATAGAAATTTAAAAATACGAGCTCCATGTTAAACGGTTGTATCTCAAGAATTCATCAACCAAATCTTAAAGAATTATGTATATTAAATAAGGGTAGAAAAGACTGAAGAATATAATAAAATTAGAAAGAGCCCAATATTTCAAAATTTGCAGAAGTTAGAGCAACCTTCCTCAAATAATACTTTCTCTAAAAAGAATACATCCCGCTATCTCGTTTGTAAGAGAGCAACCAAGGACATTTATAGTCAAATTTAAATACTATCCATTCTTTATTAATACTTTATTTATTAAAATGTATTACATTGGGTTCTAAAGTCTAATGGGATACACCAGAAAAATAATAAATCAAGAGACACGGTAGTGTCTCGCGCCAAGTACGCGAGGAGCGAGACAGCCGTGGCTCTATATACGCGACGCAACGAGTTGCGAGTACCCGCGATTTTTAGATCTCGATAACCAGTGAACGGATCAAGTTCTAACTAAGCTTATCGTAAAGCTTGGACCAAATTTATATAAGAAAAGTTTTTTTTTTTTCCGCTACGTGCCCTACGAGCGGAGATATTACGATGCATAGGATAAAGTGTGAAATTTTCAATTAAGATACGTCATCGTCGTCGTCCCAGATCGTGACTTTCACACTCTCGCCACGGCGCGCCGTGGCGCCACACGGGTAGCGCGTCACTTTCACAATCTTGACGTTAATGGCGTTATTTTCCATTTTAGAGCAACAAAGTGTCGCCAGCGGTGCACTTGGTGTACTAAGTGCAGTTGCACTGCCGGTGCACTTGGTGTACTGAGTGCAGTCGCATTGCGGGCGCCCCGCGGCCTGGCCGCTGGCGGTGTATGACAGCGCGGAGCGAGATAACCTACGCGGCTGGATCGACTCGGGCTTTGCGCGATTCGGGAGTGTGTGTGTAGTGAAAAACGTTCAAGTCCGGTTCGCGAATCAAGCTCGCCAAGCCGGACTCGCGAGTCAGTCGTACAAAAATAATGGGCCGCTTTAGACGTCTGCGTCATCAAGAAATATTCCGTTTGCGTCGAGGTTATATGGCTTACGATGTTTACGTGTGCGTTCAGTCGGGGCTCGTACAGTGATAACGTGCAATGTGTGATAAACTATCGTAAGTAAACTATATCGTGCGTGATAATAAACTCACGCTCTCTCTCGCTCGCTTGCTCGCTCTCTCTCGCTCGCTCTCTCTCTCTCGCTTGCTCGCTCGTCTAATCTCCGTCTCTTACGAGTTAAAGTGAGGTAATTTATATCCTCTAAATAAATCGCGAGAGAGATCGATCGAGTCATCATCATCACACGCGTCAAAGTGAGTGACCTAGTTTACACCCAGCCGTCCAATCCCGATTCACTCCAAAGTGAACTGACGTTTACACTGAGTTTGCGCTACTCCGCTGAAGAAAGACGACTGAAGTAAATCGAAATTAACCCGTTTACACCTAAGAAATTTCACTTCTCTACGGAGTGAATCGGGATTTGACAGCTGGGTGTAAACAAGGTCAGTGAGGTTAACGTGTGATGTCACATTAGGTGCGTTCCACTTAACGCTCACAACGCTCGTGAGCATCATTGGTCCTTGTTTAACATTTGACAACAATAAGGATGAAATGATTCTATGAGCGTTGCGAGCGTTAAGTGGAACGCACCCATTGACACCGCAGGGAGGATTGATTCGAACAATCCTTTAGGCTTATAAATACAGTATTCGCTCTGCTTTCATGTTGATCGTTTCTCAAGTCTGCTTTACAAAATATGCTTCCCGGAAGAAGTGGAAACATTATTTATTAATTTCTTATTCAATAAAGTTACTAATTATTGTATACGTTTCTTTGATAGCGATCTGTCTGATGGTGTTTTGGGTTTTGATTGCGAATGGGTCAAAGAGAGACCCATCTATCTGTTACAACTGGCTACTATCAATGGAGTAGTTGCTTTGTTTCGCATCGGAAAGATTGGATACATTCCAACTAAACTTAAGGTAACGTTTCGAATAGTTCATGATCAGATTATCCGCAACATGCATAACATTGAATTTTAATAACATTACATTTATGCCTTCAGGAATTATTAGCTAGTATGCACATTCTTAAAGTGGGAATCGCCTCGTTCGAAGATGGGCAGAAATTGTAAAAGATTATGGATGTAGAGTTAATGGAACTCTTGATCTAAGAACCTTAGCTGAAAGTCTTAATCTACCGAGCCGGAAAAGTTTAGCTGCCATGAGTTTAGAAGAATATCTTCATTGAGATGGACAAAATGATAAAAATCAGGTGTGGTGACTGGGATGCTAGAACCTTAACCGACGAACAAGTTGCGTATGCAGCTTGTGATGCGCTTGCATCTGTTATATAATTTATCATAAAGTAAGAAGTTTAAATCTTCCTTTTTAACGTATTTTAAGTTGTGCTTCTTAATGCCTGAATTTTATTTGCAGATAAGGTATTCATTATAATGGCAGAGATTAGGAATGTACTTATATAATATATTTAGTAGTGATATAAATGTATGGATTTATGATGTACCTGCTAGAATAGTCGATACAAGGTATAAAACTTTAGAAATTATATAAATTATAGTTTAAAATTTTTCACATGTAATAGAAAAATATGCACATAAATGTATGTCTGTTTAAGGTCCAAGGTTCAGCGATCACCAAGTGTGGATAGTATTACTAGCAATAATGTTCTAAATACCGAGAGTAAATCAGTAGTAGTAGATAAATACACTATTAACGATCGTAAAAATGCGATACCTACAAGAATTAAACCGTCATAATTGTTATTTACAAGCGCCTGATGGAGATATATTGTGTACATGCGATCGCAAGAAAGCAGAGTGGGTATATTACGAAGAATTTAGGAAAACTTGTGGATACAGATCCATATACGTTGAGATTAAATTTCGAGCCATCTGGCCGAGCATTGGGAGAGGTTGGACAATATTATACACTGGTGAAACTTAATCAATGTGTAGTCTGTGGAAACACCGAGAAATTTATTAGGAAAAATATTGTGCCGCTAATGTCCCTCTTTTGGATTATTGAACTCAAAATGCGATGACTCCAGTTGATGTTAGTCCCATAAATGCTTCCAATCGCACACATAATTATTGTCAAGATATGTCATTGCCAATTTCGACGGATTATATCTCCTCCGCGAGGCAAAGTTTGATCGATCAGTGCTACTGTTCTAATGAATATGTACTTGAAAGGAGCGGAAGCGAAGTTCGTTATTATTACTTTCACCATATTAATTACATCGTTATAACTGGGCCAAATATTTGTATAAATTATGAAATGGCATAATATTGAATTTCTAAATTAATACATTATTTAATTCATGTAAACGAGTTCTATTTTTTTACATTAATATCTACTTAATTAAATATTAAAAATTTACATTGTTTTCTTGCACAAAAGTTTCAACGCAGGTATTTATCACGAAAATGCGCGATTATAATTTTTGCAGATTTTTTATATTTAAAATTATTTTCTTTTAAAAAAAAATGGTAATAATATTAAAGAAAACAAGAACGGACAAATTTCTTTTTTATTTATTGCAAAATTCAAGTTTTACACGGTATTGCACAAACGATAGATTGCATACATATACAGTGTATACGCGTGTCACGAATAATATAGGAATATAAATTAACTCTTTGATGACTCTTTAATTAATTTTTGAATTCTATTGAGTTCTATTTAAATTAGAAGGTTATTTAATATTTGGAGTTATTAATTTAATCAGAATTATATATGTGAAAATATCAATTAATATAAGTAAACAAGAGTACTTTTTTCAATTAATCTTAGTATAACTTTTCCGATCAAAATTTTACTTGATTTTCAATTACGCAAAGTTACTAACGATAAAATGGATATGATTGTTAACGTGCTATACACTGTATGTCAGTTTCCGGGATGCTCTGCATACTCTATTTGCAAAGTAATTAATTACGCTCTCTGTTGCTCAAAAACAAGATGTGGTGTGTGTGTGTGTGTGTGTGTATTATATGTGTAAATATGCCATAATTAATGTGATTCGAAGAATATATATGATACATATAGAAGTATATAACTTGCAATTCGGTGGAATGCAGCATGCCGACTAGCGATCGTAGACGAGAATGCATTGGTCATATACAGGGTGTTTTGCGCGTAAGAAAACCATGGAAAAAATCGAATGCACACAGTCACAGTTATAAAACTAACGTGCCTCGGAGTAAATTTAATATGATGTACAAACTTTAAAATTAACGTGCGAACATTATTTGCTACACTGTATTACGGTTAACAATGCTGTGGAACTTATATAGCTTGCGTTTTCGTTTAATGCAAAATTTTTAGAAACACGTTCGGCGACTTTCATTAAATTTTATATAAAAGAGATTAGGAATACTAAGGAATTCGAGGTCTACCACGAAAAAATTCAAATAAGATAATGGAATTGATTGAGAAAAGTAAAATATATGAAGTCAGCGCATATAAACTTTTGTCACCATTTCAACCAGATAAATTTACATTGGCTAATATGTAATTCATATAATATTGCGATTTTAAATATCTACAAATATATTCTAGCTTTTAATTCTTATATAGAATAGTGTTCCTTTTAAAGAGCGCCTTTTATTAATTACATAACGTTATTCTTTGTAAAACATTGAGTCTAAAAATCCTGAACCATCTTTGTTGTATAATACTATATAATATACTTAATACAGCAGTAGTTATTAAGTATATTGATGGATGGTCCATATCGCGAAGAAATCATCCTGACAAATATTATCGTTTATGTAGTAAAACGGAAAGAGCATTGTTGTAACGACTTGAGCTGAATGACAGTAAGTGTGACTGTGCGTTTGTTAAGAGGGAACTGTTGTCAAGTACTTCAATCTATACTAAAGAAATCAGTGTATTTGTATAGAATTATTGCGTCGGACTTAAGAGTTTTATTTACAACATAAATATCAATATGTGATCTAGATATGGTAAAGTGTACGTAATAACGCATAAAAATTTCAACTTATTTTGACATAATAATGCAAGAAAGAAACTCATATGACTTTTTGCTTTTGATACTATATACATGTATTATTGTACTATATACGTTTATATATTTGAAGGTTATTTCTACAAATCCTATAATAATTTATTCTACATAAAATAATCATTATATATAGACTAAAATTATAAATATTATTTAAATCCAGAATTTGATTAGGAATTATAATAATTATATTGAATACTGTTAATATATTATAGTGTCTGAATATATATTCTATAATTTTAATACATTTATATACATACATACATGTTATTAAAACTAATAATATGTTTATAGATTATTACATAAAACGTTATTATAAGATATATAAATAAATTGATATAAAGAAAATTCAAGACGATACTATGTTAATTATTAATAAATAACCTCGGTTGTACCTTCTAGGGTTAATAAAGCCATTAGTAAATTATATTCGTAAGAAAATTGATGTTTGAATCATAAAATAAAACCGTTTTGCGTTATGTAAAAACCTTGAAAAAATCGAAGTATTATATTTGTACCTCGAAAAAACCTAAGTAACAAGTGGTACACGTAGTTATCTTTGTACCTTGAAAAAACTTAAGTAACGGGTGGTATACGTAATACCTTGAAAAATAAGATATACTGTTCATATAAGATGCGTAATATTACAAAAAGGTATGATATCCGTACAAAATTACCTTTTACAAAAAGGTACAAAAAAAGACGCCAAGCACGCGTGGTGCACCTCGAAAAAATCGAAGTAATATATTTGTACCTCGAAAAAATCCAAGTAATATCTTTACCTCGAAAAAATCGAAGTAATATCTTTACCTCGAAAAAATCGAAGTAATATATTTGTACCTCGAAAAAATCGAAGTAATATATTTGTACCTCGAAAAAATTGAAGTAATATCTTTACCTCGAAAAAATCGAAGTAATATATTTGTACCTCGAAGAAATCCAAAAGTTATTTTTATTTTTAAAAATATTACAACCCAAGTGACACATCACAAAATTGTGTTACCTTTTATTCAATCCAAGTGATTATCTATTTAAAAAAAAAGAAATGATATCTTTAAATTGCGCCAATTAAAAATTTTTAAATCCAACAAGGGAATACAAGGTACTTAAACAATATGTATTTTGTAATAAAATAAAAGATTTAATCACAAACAATTACAGACAGAGGTATAACAATACAAAATAAACATGTTTTATTAAAATTAATACATTTTTCTTGTAAAAAAAAACTTGGCGCTGCTAGACCTCGAAACGTTTCTTTAGTATATAAGTTTCATTGTAAAAAAAAGTTTCTTGTAATTTTAATTTGTACTTAATGTAATTCGACATAGTACTTTATTATATTTCGAGGTCTAGCAGCGCCAAGTTTTTTTTTACAAGAAAAATGTATTAATTTTAATAAAACATGTTTATTTTGTATTGTTATACCTCTGTCTGTAATTGTTTGTGATTAAATCTTTTATTTTATTACAAAATACATATTGTTTAAGTACCTTGTATTCCCTTGTTAGATTTAAAAATTTTTAATTGGCGCAATTTAAAGATATCATTTCTTTTTTTTTTAAATAGATAATTACTTGGATTGAATAAAAGATAACACAATTTTGTGATGTGTCACTTGGGTTGTAATATTTTTTAAAAATAGAGATAACTTTTGGATTTCTTCGAGGTACAAATATATTACTTCGATTTTTTCGAAGTAAAGATATTACTTCAATTTTTTCGAGGTACAAATATATTACTTCGATTTTTTCGAGGTACAAATATATTACTTCGATTTTTTCGAGGTAAAGATATTACTTCGATTTTTTCGAGGTAAAGATATTACTTGGATTTTTTCGAGGTACAAAACATATTATAATTAGTACGTTATATGACCTATCGTGAAAAACAGGTTGTGTTTTCGTTTAATCGATTTAACCCTTAAATGACACACCTCAAAAAAATCACGTAAATGACACACTGGGGTATAAAAGACCCCAGCATAAAAAATGTTTCCTACTCATTGATTTTTTGATATTTAGTTATAAAAATTATTTTCAATGTTGTTCAATCCTTAGAAAAGAGAATAAAATGCTTATATTGTTAAAATTTCAATTTCAACAATATAAAAATTGTCACACATTATGGTTCGTATGGAGTGGGGTCCGCAGAACCCCACAGTAAGGGAGGGGTACTGCAGTACCCCACCGCACCTCTGTGAACCTGGAGCCCGACTTTACGAAAATTAAAAATTAATAATATAATTTGTTTGTACTTCGTTTGTACCCGTTTGTACCACTTTTCATTTTGTTTGTACCTCAAAGGGTTCGGAGATATAAGGTGGTTAAAAATGACCAGAACCCAACTTAAGATACTTTAATTTCATTAATGTCATTCGATAGAGAATCGTTTGTACCCGTTTGTACCACTTTCATTTCGTTTGTACCTCAAAGGGTTCGGAGATATAAGGTGGTTAAAAATGGCCAGAACTCAACTTTAAGATATTTAATTTCATTAATGTCATTCGATAGAGAATCGTTTGTACCCGTTTGTACCGTTTTTTATTTCGTTTGTACCTCAAAGGGTTCGGAAGTACAATTATTTTAAATTATTAGACTAACGTTAAAACGGTAATTCCGCTATTTTTTGAGATATCGCGAAACGATCAACGGGGTTCGACAGAGAATCGTTAGTACCCGTTTGTACCGCTTTTCATTTCGTTTGTACCTCAAAGGATTCGAAAATACAATTATTTTAAGTTAATAAACCTAACGTTAAAACGGTAAAATAATTTTATTTTCGAACCCTTTGAGGTACAAACGAAATGAAAAGCGGTACAAACGGGTACTAACAATTCTCTGTCGAACCCCGTTAACCGTTTCGCGATATCTTAAAAAATAGCGGATTTACCGTTTTAGCGTTAGGTCTAATAATTTTAAATAATTGTATTTTCGAACCCTTTGAGGTATAAACAAAATGAAAAGTGGTACAAACGGGTACAAACAAAGTACAAACAAATTATATTATTAATTTTTAATTTTTGTAAAGTCGGGCTCCAGGTTCACAAAGGTCCGTTCGGGCGTCTTAACCAATTCGACTACCGGGGCATGTGGTAATATTTATCGCAATAACTGGATAATAATAATTTGAACGTCTTTCTCAGGCGACGTGAATAAACAATAAATCCTTAAGGACTCTCGAAAATTCAAATACAATATAATTATCCATGAGAGTCAAACGCGGTACTTGATGCGTATTTTTTAATCATAACTGATTAAATTTCGAGATACAAGATCCGAAATTCCGTAAGTTTCCAACATATTAACTGCGCGCCGATTATTTGTTGGACTTTAAACACAGCTATCATTGGAACATTAAAAATGTTGGAACATTAAAAACGCAGTTAATATGTTGGAAACTTACGGAATTTCGGATCTTGTATCTCAAAATTTAATCAGTTATGATTAAAAAATACGCATCAAGTACCGCGTTTGACTCTCATGGCCAATTATATTGTATTTGAATTTTCGAGAGTCCTTAAGGATTTATTGTTTATTCACGTCGCCTAAGAAAGACGTTCAAATTATTATTATCCGGTTATTGCGATAAATATTACCACATGCCCCGGTAGTCGAATTGGTTAAGACGCCCGAACGGAATGCGGGAGATTTCAGGTTCGAACCCTGGCTGGGGTAATATTTTTCGCAATAAGTTCTTTACAGTGATTTTAATATTAAATCGATATCGATTTAATTAGGGAAGGGACAGGGAATTTTTAATGTTCCAATGATAGCTGTGTTTAAAGTCCGACAAATAATCGGCGCGCAGTTAATATGTTGGAAACTTACGGAATTCGGATCTTGTATCTCGAAATTTAATCAGTTATAATTAAAAAATACGCATCAAGTACCGCGTTTGACTCTCATGGCCAATTATATTGTATTTAAATATAATATAGGCTGCATTCCGATATTCACTGCAAATACTGTAAGCATCATTCTGTCTTCGTTGCACATCGTATATCAAACGAAGATGTAGCGATGCTTACAGTACTTGCAGTGAATATCGGAATGCAGCCATAAGCGAGTTTTCCCTAAAAGCACAAAGTCGACTTGAAGTCGACTCTCACCGAAAGTGACTTGGCAGAGAAGTCGACTTTTTTAAGGACAAAAGTCGACTTGAAGTCTCGAAAACCGCCGATTAAAAGCAGATTCATCCGGTTAACTTTTAACGTCAGGTTTCAGTCAACTTTTGTCAACCTCACCTTTTTATATTATAGCATAGGATCGAGCTACATATAGCAGGGACAAGCTCTTGTCACGTTTCCGAAGAAATTATAACACTCAAAAATGAGATTACAGTTCTCGTTATGTGTGGCGATGGCCGGATTATAACCCGTTATCTAAGAATATAGCCCGGCTATTCCCTACTCGGTCCATTAATAAATGAGTAGTTCGCGGACAGACAGACAGACAGACGGACAGACAGAGATTAGAGACTTGTTATAGTAGATATATATTCTGAACAAGCATTAATATTTAATTTTTTTTTGATTATGCAATTTAATTTTCTGTTTGTTTATATTAATTTTCCTTCTTGTCAATATTCTAATATGTTTTAAAAATAAAACATTTTTAACAAAAAAAAACAATAATTTTATTTGTACCACTATTTAGTTTTAGTGATATATAAATAATAATTAAAATACAATATGGTAATTATGCATAAAAGGGGCATCCTCTCCGATTTGCTTGATTTTTTAATATGTTGTTGGGGATGTCTTCCCGAGTTATTTCATATATATATATAAGGGTCGGACTTAAATAGCTTCGGAGATACAGGCTGAGAAAGGATAAAAATAATAAATACAAAAATAAACGTTTAATGATAATTTATTCAACACTATCATTAGGAATCTGAAAGATTTCAGCCATTGCATCAAAGAATACGGTAATCCGAGCGTAAACAAACCAATAGAGTCACTTAGAAAACATAAACAAACAGGCTGTACTACACAGGGACTGCCGCACTTCTCCGCATGCAGGGATGGGTATTTATATACCAACTATTCATTGTACATATAAATATGTACTTTTCATATACCAACTGTTCTCTGCTTTAACAAATATGTGCTTTCTAAGTTGAAGCACATACAAAGCACATACTTATAAAGCGCGCCACTAACATATAGGTTAGTGACGCGCTTTACAAGTATGTGCTTTGTAAGTTGAAGCACATACAAAGCACACACTTGGTTGAAATCCTTCAGATTCCTAATAATAGTGTTGAATAAATCATCATTAAACGTTTATTTTTGTATTTATTATTTTTATCCTTTCTCAGCCTGTATTTCCGAAACTATTTAAGTCTGGCCCTTATATATATATATGAAATAACTCGGGAAAACATCCCCAACAACATATTAAAAAATAAACCAAATCGGAGAGGGAGTCGCTTTTATGCATAAATACCTCCTTTCTCAGCTTGTATCTCCGAAGCTATTTGAGTCCGACCCTTATATATATATATGAAATGACTCGGGAAGACATCCCCAACAACATACTAAAATATCAAGCAAATCGGAGAGGATGCCCCTTTTATGCATAATTACCTACAATATAATTGGCCATGAGAGTCAAACGCGGTACTTAGTGCGTATTTTATAATCAAAACTGATTAAATTATATTCTGTAAATAATAATTGTTTGTTTGAATTAAAATTTATACTATTCGAATTACTACAATCACTATTACTATTGAACTATTATTATTATTATTATTCGACAATATAATGTAATAATATCAACAAAAAAAAAGAAATGATATCTTTAAATTATGCGCCAATTAAATATATATTATATCGAAAAATAACTAGTTTTTAAAAAAAATGTATTCCCATTAAAGTGAAAAAATTAATATAAAATGTGAAAAATTTTAGTGAAAAAAACTTGGCGCTGCTAAACGTAATAATATATATTAATGAAAAAATTTCTATAAATGGAAAAAGTACTTTAAATTAATGTGTGAAAATCTCTACATTCACATTGTAATTATTAATTTAATATTTTAAATTAGTTACTTATTGCTTTCAAATATTTTAAAATTTTGCAGCGCCAAGTTTTTTTCACTAAAATTTTTCACATTTTATATTAATTTTTTCACTTTAATGGGAATACATTTTTTTAAAAAACTAGTTATTTTTCGATATAATATATATTTAATTGGCGCATAATTTAAAGATATCATTTCTTTTTTTTTGTAATAAATATATTACTTCAATTTTTTCAAGGTAAATATATTACTTTGGTTGTTTTAAGGTAAAGATATTACTTGAATTTTTTCGAGGTACAAAGATAACTACTTCGACTTTTTCAAGGTACACCACGCGTGCTTGGCGTCTTTTTTTCTACCTTTTTGTAAAAGGTAATTTTGTACGGATATCACCCCTTTTTGTTACAGATACATCAAACGCCATAATGACTATCGACATTGACATTTATGTCTGATAAAATCAAATGTAAATATTTTTTGTATTATAACTTACAAGAATTATATCTGAGAGTTTGACATCCTTAAATGTGCAGTGTAGTTTGTATAAATTTATAAATCATTTAAAAAATTAAGACACAAAATATGAATATATTAGGCAAAGTCAAGTTTGTCGAGAGCATATTATGCAGTGTTTGCTAATAAATTTTGTCGAAAGAAAAACAGATTTGATATAGAATTTGGCATGTACGATGCTATTGTCAGAATGTTATAGTAGATAATATATGTATAGTAAAGTTTGTTAACAAAATAAGACAATTAATAATTTATAATACAAACTACACTGCACATTTAATTAAGGATGTCACTATCAGATATAATTTTTGTGTTATAATACTAAAAATGTTTAGATTTAATTCTATCAGATATATTCGATAGTCATTATTAGAGAAAGAGAGAGAGAGAGAGAGAAAACGCGAGCGGGGAACGCGAGCGTGACCGCGAGAAAGAGCAATACGTACGATAGATATAACCTCGCCATCCTCGCTCAGGGTGTATCCCAGGAACCAGCCATCCACAAGGCGCGAACTCTGTCACTCTAGCACTCATGCACTCCGTTCGGAGTGTTTGGACGCGACTACGCGGACGGAATATTTCTCGACGACGCGGACGTCTGAAGCGGCTAATTATATGTACGAGTTTGACTCGCGAGTCCGGCTCGGCGAGCTTGATTCGCGAACCGGACTCGATCGTTTTTCACCACACACACACACACACACACACACACACACACACACACACACACACACACACACTCCCGAATAGTCTCGATTCTATAAACGTTGATCCCGTTGATCTAATCTCGACGACGCGACGCGGACGTCTAAAGCAGCCCATAACATGTACGAGTTTGATTCGCGAGCCGGACTCAAACGTTTTTCACCACACACACACACCCCCGAATAGTCCCGAAATTTGGCTCGTTGGACGCCGAGCCCGTCTCGTAACATCTCACCCACGAACGAGTGGAAACCGAGCCGAGCCGGACTCGCGAGTCTCGCGACGTGTATGGGCCACTTTACGGTTATGTTTACTTCTGCCACCTCACATGTGATCGATCGATCGAACTAACGCATCTCTACGCGTAGAGACTAGAGCGCCGCATAACGGCAAGGGTATGAACGCCACAAGAAAATCAGACCCCCCCAGCAGCGCCGCCGAGCGCCGTGGCGAACACAGCAACAGTAATACGTCGACGTTTCTTAATTGTAAATTTTCAGCTTTGAGTTTTGCATCGCAATATCTCCGCTCGTAGAACACGTAGCGGAAAAATAAAAACACTTTTCTTATATAAATTTGGTCCAAGCTTTACGATAAGCCTAGTTAGAACTTGATCCGTTCACTGGTTATCGAGATCTAAAAATCTCGGGTACTCGCAACTCGCCGCGTCGCGTATATAGAGCCACGGCTGTCTCGCTCCGCGCGTACTTGGCGCGAGACACTACCGTGTCTCTTGATTTATAATGTTATTCGTATTATTCGTACAAATAATAAATAACGAATAAATATATATCATATAAATAATTACGTAGATAAAAATTTATTTAAATTGTCGTTTAATCGATTAAATTGTTAACTGAATAAAAATTTATTTGTCATTAACGAATAAATTATTTAAATTAAATTTCTTTAATCGACGTAACTGGCAATCACTCGTGATTTCCAGTTACGTCGATTTAAGAAATTTAATTTGGTTAATTATATACTGGCGAAGTAAATGTGTTTCATCGTGTTTGAAATTTGAATAAATTATTAACCAAATAAAAATAATTGTCATTTACGAAAAAATTATTAACCAAATATAAAAATTTATTTACGAATAAATTATGCTTTACCTCTCTTTTATTTGTATCTAATATTCGAATAACATTTTGCCCATTTCTGCTCCGTATATGAACATTCGAGCACATTTGAGACAGACTTTGGTAATTATGTCGCGATGCGTGAAGAATTAAGAAAGTACGCTATCAACGTGAAAATTCATCCAGCCACATCCATGTGGGCTGCTAAATACAAAGCGACATCGTGGTTAAAGCTTACTTATAAGTGCTTTATTAACAAATCTAACATAATATTTTTTCTAAATAAATGATATTTGTGGTCAGCATACTTGCGAATTGTAACGACTATAATCTTCTCGTTTCAGCACGATTTTAACACGTGTCGTCAAAGTAGACAGAAAAATTAATGAGAGCGTTTTGCACACAGAGAAACGTGAAAATTCATCCGCAGCCACAGCCACGTGGGCTGCTATAAATACAAAGCGACATCGTGGTTAGAGCTTACTTATTAACGAATTTAACTTAATATTTTTGCTAGATAAACGATATTTGTCGTCAACATACCTGTGAATTGTAACCAATTGTTTCAGCGCAATTTGCACAGAAATCGTAAAAGCAGAGAGAAGAACGAGAGCGAATTGCACTTGCACAGGATATGAGCCGTAAAAGCAGAGACCGAGAGACGCCAGAGACAAGAACGAAAACGGCTTCTTCTTCTTGTAAAATAGTACTTAATGGCTCCCACCACTGGGATCGATTTGGCTGGTGGGATCCGATTGACCACGTCAAAAATTTCTGATTGGCTGGTCCAGTGGAAAAACTCCCCGGCCCAGGCACCGGAGGCTATGAGTAGCTGTGCTCAATCGCAACGTGGTCAAACGGGACGCTCTCGCTATGTAGAAAGAAATTATAGTAACTAGCTCAATTTCCCTTATTAAACGTGAGGTCTTATACGGACAAAATTTTTGTAAGACTAAAATTTAAAAAAGTCTCTTTCAGATAAATTACTTATTAGTTTTCTTAAATACGTAATATATATGTATGAATATTATAATTTTTATTAATCTTTGTACTTATACAAAATAATGTTTCATATTGATGTATATAATTGTATTTTGTGTGGCAAGTGTGGAAAACAATGAATTATGGCTGCGGTCTATTTGACGCTCCAAATGCTTCGAAGCATTTCTCTTCTCCTTTCTTTCAATGAAGACGCATTTGTAGCGTCAAGTGGACCGCAGCCTATGGCCGGTATTCATAGTCGAATCTTATATTTGAGACCGTCTTAAGTACAATCTTAAGATGTCATGAACCAATCACGGAGCCGTATTAGCGTCTTAAGAAATTACTTAAGACGACCTTGAAATAAGTTCCGAGTATGAATATCGGCCTATATATATATGTCGCGCGTGAAGTTGCCGCATGAGCCGAAGGCTTATGGTGCATTCACACGAGTACGACTGTGAATACACTATAAGCTGAGGCAAATGCGGCAACTTCACGCGTGACGTAATTTGTTGTCTTCCGCACATGCCACATACATTGGGGGCATTCAGGAGCGCAACCGCTCACTGAGCGCTTGCATCTGATAGGCGTAAATTTTTAGATCTAAAGGAATATCCCAATCAGATGCGAGAGCTCACTGGGCGCTCAGTGAGCGGTTGCGCTCCTGAATGCCCACAATATTTTTTGTAATGCCTGTCGCGAAAGTTCGATTTGAGATTAAAAAATTTATTTTATCTAAAAAATTCATTTTATCCTTCTTGAATGATGACGGTTGTAACGAATTGACGTTTTGTCTCGCGTGAATTTTGTTACGGTCAAGTTTGTTATGTCAGTCGAAAATCACTATTGAAATATATGAGTTCCTTAAACGGGTTACCTCACACTTTTATTCACTTACAACTTTTAATTATCGAATAAGCTTCTTATAAAACTGAGGCACATAAACGGGATAAAAATTGAAATCGAAACCTGGACTCGTTTACGACCGCTCTTACACAAAGCCAAAATGTGAAATTATCTATAAATTATGTCTAAATAGAGCAAAAGTTTACTGTGTTCTCCTGGGACTTATTGCAAAAATGGGACGAGATGCCAAAAATGCTGAGTGTGTGCAGAGTTGAAATTGAAAGAATGCGCGTATGGAACCTTGCCAAAAGGATAGAGCAAGCAAGTCTTGAAGTGTGGAATGACGAATTAGCTTTGTTACGTCGAGATTTTCTTCCAGATTAAGATATTTGTATCGACAATTATCCCGCGATTTTAAGGTAGACTAGCGTGTCATGTATTATGTTTATTCTCGAAATCAGCATTTCGTTGGAAAGTTAATAAAACAATGTAATTTTACGCTAGAATCGACAAGAGATTCGATGCATTGGCGAAGCAGCTAATCGAAAGCGCCATGATTATAACGCGTTCGGTTGTGGAGGTACAAAACCGAGAGCGTAAAGTATTGATGGAGCACTAACACACGAACGGGCGCCATGGAATTTTCCCGAAAGCTATCCGAGAAATTGGGAATTGGATCCAACTGAAGGCCCTGCTAGTGTCAGAATAAAACTTCAGAGATGTCACTTGAATATTAACAAGAAATTCTTTTTGCTTGAATATCAAGACGGATTAGGTATGTCTACAACGTAATAAATATTATTATATATCATAAATTGTTACGGAAAACATTCAGAGTTGGCCTTAAGTCTTAAGAATGTATTTCCCTCATTAATGTTCACATACGCGACAACATTTAATAAATTAGAGAAACTCCATTATATTTTAATCTTCAATTTTATATTTTACAGCGTCTTCTAATATCGAGATGCCATTATCGTACTTATTCACGAGCACTCGTAAAAACGCCAATTACTGCGGCTCTAATCGAACGGTTGCATTGTAGCCGGACGTGGCCGTCTGAGAGTGTGGGAGTCGCGTAATCACTTCCAAATCACGGTCGCCACTCGGTTTGACCTATAACTACCGAGAAGGTGTGCTCGAGATATAATCTCTATTATTAAATAGGGTAATTTCTCCCCTCTGTTGCAGGTGTGTATCCCCGATGGACCATCACCGTCGCTGCCGCTTCCCCGGATCCTCGCTTCACCGCATACCAGGTAGCTGCTCACTGATGCCGGGTCCCCTGGATCCTCGCGTCACCGCATACCAAGTTACCGCTCGCATATATTAATTATTAACGTTTATTAAACATTCGCTTTGTGTTGTAGGTGGATGCCCCGTGGACCATCACCGTCGCTGCGCTCTCCGTGTCGGATATCCGCTGGCCTCGATTATTAACTATACTAATTTATTTTCTTCTTTTTCAGGTTCCTGCCCAGGATGGATCGTTGCCGAAGATGAACTTCCCCGGAGTCTCGCTTCACCAAGGAGTCAATGGACAACGTTGTATCACCGCCGTGGGACAAGGTGAGTAGAAGGTAAGTACGTTAAATTAATCTTGAGACACGACTTTCACTAAAGACGAATTATTTATTATAAATCGTTAATACTTGTATTTGTTACAATGTTTCTTTTCACGCACGCAATGTGTCGTTTACAGAAGGTGGCTATTCACCGCTCGCTATTGTAGAACGAGAAATTTAACGCGCAATCACGCGGGAGTTACCGGTTGTTATATACAGTGCGTAGAACGTCCGCACGCTACGACTGTATCCGATAGACTGCCAAGAGCAACGTTGCTCGCTGTGGCTCCCTACCACTCTCGCTATCCCCACTCGTGGGTTGTTATTCTCACTTTCGCGATCACGCCACGCTGACGTCATCCGTTTTTGCATGTTTTCGCACATGCCGACACGCTGTTTTCGCATGATAGATGCGTGTGTGCCCCGCAACTCCTATCGTGGGGCCCCGACATGGAAATTTCCACTGCAGGTACCATGTGTGGGACCTCCTCAGACGGCGCCGCTGCACCAGGTATTCGTTTTTCAGAGTTTTGGCCGGAGGTTGACGCCGACCTGTGCGCACCCTCTCGGGGATGCCCTTTAGTCCGCTGGCAGTCGACTTTCCTGGAGACGATGCCCGTGGACGATTCTGATTACCAGATGTTGACGCCGACCTATGCGCACCCTCTCTGGGATGCCCCTCGACAGTTTGGCACCCGACTTCCAGGCGGAAACTGGATGGGTCCATTTCTAGACCTCCGACTTTGACGCCGACCCCCTAGGCCCATGTCCTAGGTCCTCGAGAGGACGTCCCCGCAGTCAGTTCTCGGAGATGACCCCTACGTGGCTACTTAGCGAACGCGTTACCGTACTTTGACGCTGATCCCGACTGGGACGTGTACCAGGTCCCTCGCAACGCGTCTGCACTATCGCATTTCCGAAATTAGTTCGAGATTCAGAACGCGTCATCGGACATTGTCGCTGACCCGCTGCGCGTGTGTACCAGGTCTAAAATGACGCGTTTCAACCATCTGTTCTCGGAGAAAACCTCTAGGAAGCTATCTCGCGAACGCGCTATCGTACGCTGACGCCGATTCGTCTAGAGT
This sequence comes from Harpagoxenus sublaevis, assembly GCA_030770355.1. Lineage (NCBI taxonomy): Eukaryota > Metazoa > Arthropoda > Insecta > Hymenoptera > Formicidae > Harpagoxenus > Harpagoxenus sublaevis. Next base: position 160,687 of record JASTWR010000368.1, on the reverse strand, counting down.
GGGTACCAGGTCTCAATCGTTGACCTCGCGTGATTTTATCCTGGAGATTGTGTATGGTTCGTGCCTATTTACACGACTTTTCGCTCGATTCTCGCTCGCGCAAAGTTAAAGTGAAATCAAACGTACTTTCATTGTAGCGTGAGCCAAACGAGAAGTAAACAGTGAACTGTGTGAAATAAATCGAATTACGAATTACATTTAATGTAAAGTAACAAAACTGCCAATTGGCGGTGCCTTATGGGCTTATAACTATATTTATCTTACATACTGCTTGTGGGCCTGTCATCGTAACGCGAAATCGAAATAACTCTGAGACAAAACGTGTGGTCATATTGACCGAAAGAAAAGAGTAATAATAATAATCCCCATCTATGGGCTTCGCGTACGCCTAACTTACAAGCTATCGCCTGCCCAGAAGGGCCTCTCATCCACCGGGATCCATGAGATATCCCTGTGGCGCTTCTCGCGGCCACCCCGAAGTGGGCGGCAAGGACCGCTTGTCCCCCAGGATCAAAGATGTGCCCCTGTCCTGTGGTACTCCTATCTTCCTCGTGGTGATTCCCTCGGTTGGTCTCGTACCGTGCTCGGCCGCTACTTGCCGCCGTCCCGAAGTGGGCGGCTGCAGCATACGAGTGAGAAAATACGTAAGATATGTCTCAGGCGAAAGTAGTTACACCTAGGGCTGAATTAGCCGAAGTCCGGAAGTCCTCATTGGCGAGAAGTGCGTGTATTTCGTTCCAGACAATCCTGATTTGCCGTTACATACAGACGTGAGCAATTTCTTTGTTTTCCATTATTTATAATTTTCCATTAATTATAATTTTCCATTAATTATAATTTTCCATTAATTATAATTTTACAATTAACCGGCAAGACTTCTTAACCATCGTTAATTATAGATAGCACTGGGTGGTTTCGATTTTTTTGTGGCTGGTGGTACTAGCTGCTTAGCGTCTCGAGGGTATTCGAGAGTTCCACAGAAGAAGGTACCAATTGCAAGAGAGAGCTATCGAAATCTTTCTCATTACTGGCAGAAAGTATCTGTTGGCGTTCAATTCGTCCAAGGAAAGGGACGACTTTGCGACGGAACTGTCTGCCTGCAACTTACCTAGGCGAATCCCCGGCGATGACTTGGGAGTTGGGAGAGGCCCTAGCCTTGTTAAGGAGTGGGGCACTCACTAATTGGGAATATATAACTTGCTTGAAAAAACTGGCAGGTCGTTCGTATAATAACTTAATGCAGTATCTCGTATTCCCGTTTATTTTGGCAGATTACGTCACTGAGAAGATCGACTTGAACAATCCAAAAATTTATCGGTAATTAATATGGAAATTATGTCACATATACTCGAACACACTTTTCTAAAACACGCTAATACACTTGTGTATCTTACAGAAATTTTAAACGACCAATGGCTGTGCAAGATAAAAAGAACGAGCAACACTATATGTATAAATAATTATAATGTAAGCTATTTAAAGTAATAATCATTATTGTTTGACGTTTTGTTTTACTATTACTAATAACTTTATTTTCATACAGTATTTGAAACAAACTTTAACCGAAGGATTAAATCTAATTGTTTTAAATCAAGGACCATTCCATTATGGCTCTCCTTATAGTAATTCTGGAACTGTATTACACTTTTTGGTACGGCTTTCACCGTTTATTAGCATGTTCCTTTATTGTTATCAAGGTAGTTACAAAAAAGAATTATTCTCTTTACAATGATATTCATCGAAAAGTTGATTATTGTTAAAAATCTTTGTTTTTACTTGCAGATAACAATGATATTCCTGATCGAACATTCCATGCATTAGCTACCACATGGAGATTAACTAGTTGCGACTCAACAACGGACGTGAAGGAATTGATACCGGAATTTTTTTATTTACCTAAATTTTTATTAAATTTCGAGGGTAAATGTATATAACTAATATATAATAATAAATTCATATGTATTGCACAATTCAATTTTGGTGTTCGACAAAATGGTAACAAATTTGGGGATGTTGAATTACCAAAATTGTGCGGCTGCGACGTACGTCTATTTATATTGGCACATAGAGCCGCGCTGGAATCGGACATCGTAAGAGAAGTATTGCATATTGGATTTATCTCGTCTTTGGATTCAGACAGACAGGAAGGCTGGCAATAGAGGCCATAAATGTTTTTTATCCCGCAGTACGTGCTCTTACGTTATCACAGCGTAGCTTCAAACGAATGAATGTTAACATCTTATTCCTTGTATTTAGACCTATTACGGTGTCGACGTAGAGCAGATAACCGATCTCTTAGAACGTCAGGCCTGGGAAACCATGGTACGAACTTACGGTCAAACGCCAGCGCAATTATTCAAAGCTCCCCATTCATTGATTCAAAATCTCGGCAATATATCGTCATCTAATCAGACGCTGCAAGTTATTGAAGGCATCACTGGTAATTTATCGTTCATGCATCTTTCTGCGGTATAAACTGTTAATCGATCAACGATAATACAAAATTATGTGTGAAATTTATTAAATATTGCAACTGTCTGATGTAATCGCAGGTATAAAATGGGGAAATTATGTGGGCGCGCCCGGCAATGAGCCTGTATTATGTTGGAAACTTAAGCACAAAACTCCGCTAGCCTCTCTAGTTCTTTTGGCAACCGGTGACGTTTTTGGTTTGCCTAATTACACCACGCTTTTCCTTGGTTATACCAAAGAAAAAGGTAATTGATTCATATATGATTATTGCATACCATAACTCTATTTGTGCAACTCAAAGCTTTAAATATAGATATGAATGAAAGCGTTTTATGTTATTAGGCAGCAGCATTTTGAGCGGTATGTCTGTATTGGGTGTCGCATTAGCGTCATGGAGCGGTACAGATGGAATTGCTAGATTAAAATGTAAAAAGGGACAACCGCCAAGGCCTCTAATTAAATACATACATATATTACTTTATTAAATTTACGAACAATTATTGAACAAAAGTGTGTCCCCGATAATGGCAGATTATGGAGCAGTTGGGATCTGCAGTTAGTCAGAGAAATTTCGAATAACGTGAAAGGTTGCGGCGCGATAATCGCTGTGGCGTGGCCTCTGGATCAGCATCATTTGTACGCGGTCACGGAAGACTCCACCGTTCTCATTAGGAGAGATTTATGCGTTTCAGCAACGGTACTCCGAAATTCGTTAACTTAACGTCATACTAATCTGTAGAATCATTATTCCACTAAGTTGAAAACGAAAACAGAGAGACAAATGTGGAACAAACTGGGACAATAGCTTATACATACATATATAAAGAAAGAAAAATAGATTGGAAGCATAAACACGATATTATTTTCTATATTACACTTGTAATGTTTATACTAACGTGTAGCTTTATCGTATCGTTTCTTAATATGATTTATTGATGTAATTAGTTTTGCTTCCTCATAGAGGAATGCTTTGTTTCCGTAAAAAAATTTTTTTTTTTTAGTTGCCGCTGCCAATGTGTTCGGAATGTTCTAAAACGTCGAAAAATCGCTATTTTAAAAAATGTCCGTATGTGTGTATGTATGTGTGTATGTATGTGTGTATGTATGTGTGTATGTATGTGCCAAATTTACCGAAATTTCTATAACTCCAGAACTGATCAACCAAATCTTAACGGATTACATATAAAATTGGGGTAGAAAAGACCTAAAAATATAATAGAATTCAAAATAAATTACCAATATAATAAAAAAGTGTGCAAATTATTTCTTCTTTTTTTATAAAGTACTATTCCTTGGGTTTAATTTTTTAAAAGTCTAATTGCTTTTTTTCGAGATAATATATATGTATTTGGCGTAATTTAAAGATATTATTTCTTTTTTTGTAATAGATAATCACGTGGATTGAATAAGGTAACGCAATTTTGTGATATGTATCACTTGGATTTTAATTTTTTTTTTAAATAAAGGTACTACTACATAGGTTTTTTCGAGGTACAAAGATATAGGTTTTTTCAAAGTACATACATCACGCGTGTACTTGGCGCCTTTTTTTTACCTTTTTGAAAAAGGTAATTTTGTACGCATATCACTCCTCTTTGTAGTGTTACGCATCTTATAAACATTATATCTTATAACCAGTATGTACACAGAAAAAAAATGCAGTTGCTTCAATTAAACGTCTACATCACGTCCACATTCTACGTTACGAGCTTCTACAAGCATAAACAGTTAATTCAATTAGATATTATTTGATCAAAATATTTGGATTATTAAAACAATTATCTGATGTTTTTGTTCAAATAATTAATTCTATTCAATTGAATTAACTGTTTAAGTTTGTGGTAACCTGTGACGTCGCGTTTAATTAAAGCAACTTAATTTTTTTTCGTGTACAGAGTGTGAAGCTAAAGGTGTTACAGACTATTATTTCTAAGAAAACAATAATTTAATATTTTGCTTATTTAAAAAAAAAATCTATAACTCTTATAGTTTTACACCCTGTAACACAGTGTAAAGAGTTTCATAAAGATAAATAAACGTTTCCAAATAGAAAGAATAAGCGATTGACTAATTGTAAGCTATGCTGTTATTACTTATTAAAAAACCTGATATACATTGAACGCTATAATGTCTATCGACATCGACATCTCTGATAAAATTAAACGTAAATATTTGTATTATAACTTAGAATTATATCTGGCAGTTTGACATCCTTAAATGTATGTGGGGTTCGTATAAATTTAATAAATCATTAAGAAAATTAAAACACAAAATATGAATATATCAGGCAAAGTCAAGTTTGTCAAGCAGATTATGCAAAGTATTTGCTATAACATATATATAAATTTTGTCGATAGAAAAACTACTGATTTGTTACAGCATTTGGCATGTATGTGCAATGTTATTGGCAAAATGTTAGTAGATAATATACAGTTAATAAAATAAGGCAATTAATAATTTATAAGTACCTACAGCCAGGGACCCGGACCGAACCGGAACCGAAACCGAAAACCGTTCCATAACCCTTTTTTTAGTTGGACCGAAACCGTAACCGGTACGAAATTTTTTAAAGTTTGTAGAACCGGAATCATAACCGAATCGATATGATTATTTTCGGTTTACGGTTTTTTTCGGTTCTTTTTCCGGTTCTTAATCTATATATAATTCATTACTTTGTGGTTGTTTTCTGCACACAGGAAAACCAATTGCTTATTAGAGCTAACAGAATATTTTGTTCTAAAGAAGAAACGTAACTAATTTAATTTTTTCTATAACTTTATATATATATATAATATATATTATATATATATATATATTTATATATATATATATATAATAATTAACAATTAAATAAAATAATTAATAAATATTTTCTTAAATATACATTCCTTAACTACAATTTGTATTTTTTTAACTTTTATATAAAATTTTCATAAAAATTTTTATATAAAATTTGTGTGACAATAAAGGCTTACAATTTACTAGATGTTTATAGTTTTATACATAATTGTACATAATTTTTTAAAAACTTTTTTATATACATATATATATATATATAATGTAATTATACATATATATATATATATTATATATAAAGTTATATAAAGTAATTATTAATTATTAAATGAATCAAATTTGTCAAATAAAAATTAACAAAAAAAAAGTTTTTAAAAAATTATGTACAATTATGTATAAAACTATATACATCTAGTAAATTGTAAGCCTTTATTGTCACACAAATTTTATATAAAAATTTTTATGAGAATTTTATATAAAAGTTAAAAAAATACAAAAATTGTAATTAAGGAATGTATATTTAAGAAAATATCTATTAATTATTTTATTTAATTGTTGTTAGATGTTATCGAAATGATTTTCCTCTTTCTTATTTTGTAATTTAAATATTTCAGGAAATCACATATATAAAAGAGAAAAGATCTAAAATTAAATGATTCAAACGAATATGTTTCAAGAATAGTTTCAAAGATATCAAGAAGAGAAAAAGAAGATTCCAATGGAAATACAAGTATGGAAAAGAAAAAATTCGTCGCCCAAAAGGAAAAGGAAAAAATATCTTCCCTGGAAGATGAAGAAAATGATATACTATAAGAAACTAAAGTTCAATCATTGAAATAATTAACACGCCTCTCTCTTTCGTTATATTTTAATATAAACACTAAACAGTAAAAGTAAACATACAATTTAGTTTTTTTGTACATACAGATTTTTATTATTTTATTAAATAATAATTAATAATAATATAGATAATTTCTAATTTGTATTTCTCTTGCCACTTTCGCTAGACGGTCATACGCACACAGTTTAAAAAAATAAATACAGAAAAAATTGTTTTAAAATTCTCCCTTTCCGCGGAACTATAAAACCGAAACCGGAACCAAAAAAACCGTAATTTTTACGGTTTCGGTTTTCTTCTCTGCTCAAGAAACCGAAACTAAAACCGGAACCGTTATTCAACGTTTCATTAAACCGTAACCGGTATTTATGCATAAAAGCGACTTCCTCTCCAATTTGCTTGATATTTTAGTATGTTGTTGGGGATGTCTTCCCGAGTCATTTCATATATATATATAAGGGTCGGACTTAAATAGTTTCGGAGATACTGGCTGAGAAAGGATAAAAATAATAAATACAAAAATAAACGTTTAATGATGATTTATTCAACACTATCATTAGGAATCTGAAAAATTTCAGCCATTGCATCAAAGAATGCGGTAATCCGAGCGTAAACAAACCAATAGAGTCACTTTGAAAACATAAACAAACATGCTGTACTACACAGGGACTGCCGCACTTCTCCGCATGCAGGGATGGGTATTTATATACCAACTATTCATCGTACATATAAATATGTACTTTTCATATACCAACTGTTCTCTGCTTTAACAAATATGTGCTTTCTAAGTTGAAGCACATACAAAGCACACACTTAGTTGAAATCCTTCAGATTCCTAATGATAGTGTTGAATAAATCATCATTGAACGTTTATTTTTGTATTTATTATTTTTATCCTTTCTCAGCCTGTATTTCCAAAACTATTTAAGTCCGGCCCTTATATATATATATAAAATGACTCGGGAAAACATCCCCAACAACATATTAAAAAATAAACCAAATAGGAGAGGGAGTCGCTTTTATGCCTAAATACCTCCTTTCTCAGCTTGTATCTCCGAAGCTATTTGAGTCCGACCCTTATATATATATATATGAAATGACTCGGGAAGACATCCCCAACAACATATTAAAACATCAAGCAAATCGGAGAGGAAGTCGCTTTTATGCATAAATACCCCGTAACCGAAACCGAACCGAAATATCCTTTCGGTCCGGGTCCCTGCCTACAGCTTGACAGTACTATATAATTGGATGCAGATTAGCGCCAGAAACAGCAGAATCTACGTTCGACAATGCCAATTTACTGTTAATTTGTTATTAGATAAGATATTTTTGGTATGATAAGTTAAAAAATATGTATGTACAATTTTATTTCAAAACATTAGTTAATTAATTAATAAGTGACAAGAAAACTACTATTTTAAAAACATATTTACTTATATACATATATAAACAAATATTATAGAGATAGGGAAGATACAGTCTGAAGAGCTGTCTGGTATCTTACTAACAAAAAATAAGCAGTAAATTGACATTGTCGAACGTAGATTTTGCTGTTTCTGTCGCTAATCTGCATTGAATTATATATAGTACTGTCAAGCTGTACTTATAAATATATTAATTGCCTTATTTGATTAACAAGTTTTACTATTGTATATACTATCTACTGCAACCCGTTTTTCCTCGGTTTCGCCCGCCGAGAAGGCGCGGCTGCAAATTAGCCACCGATAATTAGACAAAGGTATCCGAGAGGTAATCAGGTCGAAGGTATCCGCGAGGCATTCAGATCGGCCAAGACTCACAGAGATAGTCGCGAGGTATTCCGATAGTCAACCTCTACGATATTTGCGAGGTATTCCAGCAGGTAATCTCGAGGTATTCGCGAGGTATTCCAACAGGTAATTTCGAAGTATTCGCGAGGTATCCCGATAGGTATTCAATCTCAACGATATCCGCGAGGTAACGCTAGACCTTGGGCGCCAGGTGCGAATACGCGCAACACGTTTTCGTGAGCTTAATCTTAACGCGATCGCCCGGACACGCACGTCCACTCAGGGCGCGAGGCGAGTTTGATACTCTGAGGAAAGGGAGAAGCGGCGCAACGCAATCAGCACACTCAATTATATGTAACGAATCATGTGTATATTTACGGAAAGAAATAGAATATTGGTGAAAAGAGATAACAAAAAGGGGGTAGATAATAGAGTAATAGGCTCACGTTCGCAACTCATTCGTACAACACACTCGAAACGCGGAGAAACGTATATCCGCGACTCACTCATACCACGCACTCGAAACACGAAAGACTATATTCGCAACTTACTTGAAACTCGAAAGACCAATTCGCAATTTGTTCGAAACCCGAAATACCAACGCTCGCGAGACTCTACACGCGCTCGTTTTCGCGGCGGCCTCAGCGAATGCGCGGCAAAAACCCGCGCGACATTCCTCGGCCGCCCGCAACGCAACAACCGTAACAATCGTCCCCGACACGTCTCACGACGTTCGCGGGACTCTACCCTTCTCCCGATACGTTTCACGACGTTCGCGAGACAAATTCTCCCGACACGTTTTACGACGTTCGCGAGACGATCACGACACTTTCCGCGACACTCTCATTCCCGATTCGCGAAACAATAATTCAGAATCCGCGAAACCACACTTATAACCCCCGCGATTCCGCGATCCCGTGGAAACTTCCGACGCAAAGGTCTCACTCTGCCGGGCGCATCCGACACGCGCGATACGCCCGACGCAACCGCGCACGGAAAGTTCCCCACACCCACACACACACGCGACTGTCGGCCGCACTGGTCTCCGAGGAGGGCTTTCACGCGAGCTCAAAACCGCGTGCGCCCCCGGCCAGCCTCATTTGTCCGCGTCTCAAAGTAAAAGGTACTCTAGGTACCGAACAATTTTCTTGCACGAGGCAACGTACGTGCACAGGTAGCTCAAAGGTAATTCTGATGAGGCGGAGGCCGAGGTCGCACACCGAACGCGACAAAATACCGGGGTGGCAGTTTTACAGTTTGTTGCTCGAGGCTGCTGCTTCGTCGGGGCGGACTCGTCTCGGTTCCAAAATGCTGTTCCCTCGCCAGCTAGCACGACAGTGCCAAGACTGCCGAGTCTTCTTCTTCTTCTTCTTTTATCCCCAGTGGATATCCGGCTCCTTAGATGGAGCCACAGTACCACGCATGTCAAACAAGATATATGCAGGGGCCAATCAGGGGGAAAGGCGCCTTCTTGTAATATCTTAAAACTGAGTTGTCCACACAATTAGCTATTCACAACTGAGAGAGTCAAGGAGCTCCGTAATACTTAATCAAAAATCAAATTTACAAACACTAATGAAACTTATTAATACCTTAACTAATCTTTTATTTAAATTACCCAATAAATAAACCAAAGAGAGAAAGGGGCAAAAAAATTTAACTTAAATAAGGAGTCAACGAATTTGACTCTTTTATTCTCAAACAAAACACACGCCCACAATAAATGGTTTAAATCTTGAAAATCCGAGCCACAAGGGCACTCGGGAGAATCAATCAAGCCAAACTTAAACTTGGAAGAATTAGTAAACGCATAACCAACTATCATACGTGAAATAATCCCAGCCCATTGTCTATCGAGATTAAACTTAGAAAGGAAATAAATATCATATTTTAATTTAAAGAAATTATCCATGTAAAACTTCCCTAAACGGATATTAATTCTTTCCAAATACTCAACATCAATCAATTTATATGACTCAAGAAGAGCAGCAGAAACATCTCTATATGCGATTTTATTATTCAAATGTTCTCCCGACAAGGCTGCATCTTTAGCAGCAATATCAGCAGACTCATTGCCGATAATGCCCCTATGAGCAGGGCACCAAGTAAATCTGATAATTTTTCCCTGAACCAGGGCCAAACTTAATTTAGTCTTTAAATCCGTTATTAAAGGACAGAGCTTACAAGAACTGAAAGGTGTAGAATTAAAGAGGGCTTGCAAAACACTTAAGGAGTCAGAACATATATTAACACTTACCCAGGATTCTTTTAACAGAAGGTCAATGAATTTGGTGATTGCAAAAACCTCTGCCGAGAATGAACTTGTAAAAGGGTTGAGCTTATATTTTTTAATGATATCACAATGAGGGATATACACAGAACATCCAACAGAGTCATCACTTTTAGAACCATCCGTAAATACGTCAAATTCTGAAATAGAAGATCTTTTAATAGCAATCAAATTAGAAAAAGCAAGATTTGGATTGCCACTTTCTCTAGCCAAATGCCCCGAATAAGTATCAATATCAACCGGAATTGAATAAATATGAAAAGGATAAGAAAAGAAAGGATGAAGGTCCCAAGTATATAAATGTTTCTTATATGATTGAATAACCGGCCATCTAAATAATATAAACGGAATATTTCGAGGAGCCGTGTTATGACGAATTACAAAAGAATGCAAGGATGCAACCTTATTTATAAGTTTATTATTACGTAACTGAATCGATTTGCAAATAAATTTATCACACTTAAATGTAACTCTCCTAAGTAAGGACTTCTGACCACTGAATGCCCAGCAAACTCTATTAGATGATGATCGAGGTATATTCAGCGCAATTTTATAGAAGGTGCACAAAATGCCCTCAATAACAGAAAGATGTGTCTTTGCAGTGCTCATATACCACATAGAACCCCACTCAAGGATTGCTCCAATAGTGGCATTAATATAATTGACAGCCAAAACAGAGCTAGCACCCCATGATCTGCCAGTAAGCCATTTAAGAATATTAACATAAACCGAAGCTCTAACTTTCAAAGACTTAATATGTGATAACCACCTAAGGCCCACATCCATAATCAATCCAAGATATCTAATATAACTGCTAAGAGGAATAGAACCTTTCGCACACTCCAGATGGGTAGGCAACGTCAGAGATTTCTTTCGATGAAAAATAATAAACTGAGTTTTTTGTAGCGATATAGATAAATTTAAATCCTCAAGCCAAAAAGAAAGCTGATTAAAAGTAGACTTTAACCCGTCAATAACCCTACTCAAATCTGAATCAGACAACAAAATTGCTATATCATCTGCATACTGCAAGGTAATAATGTTATATGGAATCTAAAATAATATGTCTTTAACAAAAATATTGAATAAAATAGGACTCAACACAGAGCCTTGGGGAATACTACGTTGTAAAAGTCTACATCCGTATAATACACCAGATTCGAAAAAGTTAACGGTTCTTGGAAAAAGGAGATTGCGAAAGAAATTCTTATAACCAATAGGAATACTAAGCTTATTGATGTAACTAAATAATAACTGAGGATTAACGTTGTCATAAGCAGCCTTGATGTCTAAAAAGAGAGCACCGGTCATAGCACGCCTAGCAAAAGATTTATACACTTCCAAATTAATAAACGCAAGACAATCGTCACAAGATTTGTCCCTCCTAAATCCGAACTGACAGTTCGGTAAAAAGCATTCTAATTCAATGAATTTCTCAAACCGGGTCTTAATCATTTTCTCGAACACCTTCATCACACACGACGCCAAAGAAATAGGCCTAAAGTCATTTCTATTCGGTTTAGGAATAAGAACTACATCAAAGATCTTCCAGTTAACAGGAAAGGAACCGTCTATCAAAATCCGATTCAAAATCTCGAGTAACTTAATCACAGCAGACTCAGGAAGAAGCTTTAAAATATAATTAGAGATTAGATCAGGCCCAGGCGAGCTATTAATTTTCGAAGAAGAAATAGCGAATTTGAGATCCCCCAAAGAAAATTTATCATCAAAAATAGAAACCTGAGAAGTAATTAAAGTATCTTCAAAATTATGTAAAACCCACGGAGGGGAAAAATTATTAATAAAATTATAAATACTATCAACTCTACTATCGGATGGAATAATACTTTTATTAAAGAATGCAGAATTCCTAAAAGACTTAATAGAATCCCAAAAAGTCTTAGGATTAAAATTATCATTTAGATCATTGATAAAGGAAATAAAATTCGCTTTTTTCCTCTTACGAATAATTTTTCTACAAACTTCAGAACAACCATTATATACGGCAAGATTCTCCCTAGAAAAATGAAACATACAATTCTTAAAGGAACGTTTTCTAAAAGCTACTGCATTTTCACACTCCTTATCCCACCAAGGTTTATTAAATCGTTTTTTAGCAGGTTTTGGCAAATACGATTTACACGAGTTTAACTTGGAATCAAAATAACAGATAGATCCAAAAGATTCGAAGATACTAGCGCCAGCTTGAAGTGCGCAGGCTATAATAGAAGAATTCCATAGTTCATAAGCAGCAGCTCTCGACAAATTCTCATCAGACAAACTCTCCATATTCTTATGGACAAGCTCACAAAATTTTTCTTTATCTAGATTCTGCGTATACATCCTGGCTCTATTAAAAAAATTAAAAATATCAAAACTACTGTTGAATTGCAGAACAATAAGATAATGGTACGTCACTACCAAAAGGCTCATCTAAAGTTCTCCAAAAACAGCTGTGACAAAGAGACTGAGAAATTAAGGATATATCTGGAGCACTTCGAAAGTCAGGATTCTCAGACACCCTAGTGGGAAAACCATCATTAAGAAAAACTAAATTTGAAATAGATAAAGCATCAGCCAAAGCAGAACCATCCCTATTAGTCCTAAAAGATCCCCAAGCCTCGTGATGAGTGTTAAAATCACCACATATTATAATATTCTGAGAATCAACAGATGATACGATAGAATTAAAAAGATAAATCCAAGTAACTGAGTTAACGTGAATATGAGGTGGTTTATATACAAAGAAAAAATAAAGATTCTATTAGGAGAAATACTCTTGCTACAAAATGAAATACACGAAAGTTCTATACCCGGGTTATTATAGGAAAATTATAATCGAAAATCACAGGATCGAATTCCTTGCGACAAAGAATAGCAGTTCCTCCATATCCGTTATCACAAGCTCTATCATTTCTGAGAACAAGAAAATCTTTGAATGAAAAATAAAAGCGATCATTAAGCCAAGTCTCTTGCAAACAGATGATATCAAAATCCTTACATAGATTAGAAAATTCAGGTAATTTATTTGTAATACTTCTACAATTCCACTGCAATATTTTTAAAGGCATAGTAAATTATAATTATTTCAGCTTACTAAAAATTATATGAAGGTAATGTAGCACCGCTAAGGCTTTATCAATTTCAAATTTACCCGAATTATACAGATATCGCAAATCATGAAGCACAATATCAGGAGTAGGGATGGTATTCGACAATGACCGCAGAGAATCATAATCAAACTGAGGAGCCTCCCGGCCACCAGTAGCACCCTCCACAATACTCGGCGCAGGGGATGTAACCATAAGAGAAGAACATATAGTATTCTCCAAAAAGGAACCATCATCCGATACATTAAACTTTTTTGAAATTCTCCTTTTCTTACTATGAGAAAGATTAATATTAGAGCCTTTATCCAGATTCTTAGAAAACTCGATTTTATCCCAAATCATAAACGCATATGCTCTATATAAATCAACAGCTTGTTGGCAAGACAAAATCTTCCTGGATTTAACAATATTCTTCGCCTGTGCATGAGAAGAATTTGTATATGCCATAACCGTATTAATAATCTTATGATCAGAGAAAACCGGGCAAGTAACATCAGAGGAAAAATGACTCCCTCCACAGTTAATACACTTAGGATCGGCACTACAACTCTCAGAGCCATGTTGCAAACTACACCTTTCACAAGAAGGACTACTTCTACAAGTATATGTAGAATTCCCCCATCTAAAGCAATTCGTACACTTACGAACTCTGTTAATGAAAGGAGAAGTCCTGCATCTAACACTCCAAATGTTAATATAAGAAGATAGCAAATTAGCCATGAAGATCACCTTAATAGATGCAGAGTCACGTAATTCATTAGTGGATTTATCACGAAATTTGAGTCTCTCCATCGTATAAATAATGACAGGGTCACGTGGCCAAGAAATACCCTCTTGAATATCCCGAATTGAAAAAGAGGGGAGCACATCCCTAATTACACCAACTCTAAAAATCTTATAATTAGGCGCATAAGCAACCAGCTCAGAAGGAAGTAGATCTTCACTCTCAATTAACGTGTTAGCATCCGCATAAACCGAGAACTCAATACACATTATATTTTTTCCTAATCTACGAATCGAAGAAATACTATTAAATTTACGAATAAGAATTTTACCCAAACTCATGGGATGCAAATTGCCGATATTTGAGGAATTAGACAATGACTCAATATGCACCGGATAAGGCGCAACAACCAAATCGGAGTACCTATTGTCTCTCTCAGATTGTATAAACTGGCTCCTACCAGACATCTGACTCGTTAAACTCGAGTTAGTTTTCGATTTATCCGAGCTCAACGAGAATTCGACATCCTCCCAGCGACGAGGGCGTTTATTTCCCGAAGACTTTATAGCCGAAGAAGACTCTACGTTCGATTCCGGAGAACGAACTTTCTTACTTTTAGTCATCATAGACACCGAAAATAATATTTCAATACGCGACGAAATACAATATCTGAAAATAAGACAGGAATGAGAACATAGGAATTCAAAACCACACCACAACACGACACCAAAAACAACAGACAATACACAAGGAACATATAAGAAAAAAAAACAGGGACAGGAACACAGCACTCTTGACAAAAATAACACAAATTCCAATAGACTAAAAAAATTAAGATATATGATATAAGAATATTAAATATATGTAGATTGCCGAGTCGTTCGCCGGTTCGGACCGCGTTGGGTCCCCGCGCATGCGCGGCCGCCCGCGGCCGCTCAGCTCCGCCGATCCGCTCTTCGCGCTGCTCTCGCCGCTCACGACGTCCCACGTGACGCCTGCCGCTCGCCCGCGGGACTTTTGACTGGAGTGCTCCTCGCCTTGTTTTACTGGCGGTACCGGTCGGGACTCTCCGAGTCTGATGCAGGTGCGCCAGGCTGGCCAGGCCTTGGCCACTGACCGGTGCAGTCTAAGTCCCCGGCTGCGGCATCCGGGGTCGCAGTACGTCCGCCCTGCAGCAGCGGCGTTGCGTCCTTCACCCAAAACGTGGCGGCGCGCCCTTGGCTTCCTTGTTGCGGCGGGCTCGGGGGCAAGGATGCCAGACTCGCGGTTTTTGCCAGCCACTACCAGCCAGTGGTGGAGATGGGCAGAGATGCCAACTTTGCATTTCAGCAACGCAGCCGGGCGCTTCGGCTGGCTTCGGCCAGCTTCGAGCGGGAAGAGGATAGACAGATCTGCTGTCTTCTTCTTCTCTCTCGAGCTATGGCTATTGGCTAGGCGATTTCGGATCTCGTGAATGCCGAGTTGGCGAGGCGACCAGGCGACGCGTGACATTGGTCTAGTTTACACCGGACCGTTTGATACGCGTACCAAGTACTATATTCGTATCAAATCCGTATTAAATCTCGGGTTATCCCGGTGTAAACCGAGATTTGATACGGATTTGATA
The DNA here is from genome assembly GCA_030770355.1 of Harpagoxenus sublaevis. Classification (NCBI taxonomy): domain Eukaryota; kingdom Metazoa; phylum Arthropoda; class Insecta; order Hymenoptera; family Formicidae; genus Harpagoxenus; species Harpagoxenus sublaevis. The sequence goes on along the minus strand of JASTWR010000368.1, from coordinate 145,079 downwards.
CGGATATAGTACTTGGTACGCGTATCAAACGGTCGGTGTAAACTAGGCCATTATATCGGCGCGCGACATCACCCTAAGAGCACACTTGACGGGAAGTCGGCAAAATGTCGACTTTTATAAGTCGACTTTCAGTCCGACTTACAAAAGTCGACGGAAAGTCGACTTCTAAATAGTCGACTCGTTAAAGTCGACGAAAAGTCGACTTCTAAATAGTCGACTCATAAAAGTCAGCGAAATGTCGACTATTTAGAAGTCGACTTTCAGTCGGCTTACAAAAGTCGACGGAGAGTCGACTTCTAGCAGTCACTTTTATTTGGTACATAACCTCGCAGCGGCACGTGTCAGTCGATCCGTGTATCTGATCGTATGCTTGCATGGCTTAGTGCCTTCAGGCGGTCGACATCGACACTTTTTTGTTGGATATTTGGATAGCGGCGGGTTATAATCCGACCCTCGCCACACATAACGAGACTACTGTAATATTTTAATTTCTTCGGAAACATGACAATAATAATTTTATGCCTGCTATATATTATTGTGCTGTATATAACCTAAAGGTGAGGGGCATTACCGAATTGAATCCGACTGTTTGATCCTCTCAGCATGTTCTAAATAAATTTATTTTACAATTGCAATTGTTGCCTTGTAAAGATGTCGAGTGAGACAACTACTGAGACGTATTATGTTGTGGTCACTGAGGAGTGGGCTGCTGCAGTGCCATTAACGTTTGTATATGGACATAGTGATGGTGTGCTGACCCAAATGAGAGAAAATAACATTTGCTGTGTCTAAAAAGCGAGAGCCTGAACGCACTGGCCCCGGAAGAATCACTGCGTTTCCCGGGGTCCTCCTGACAACGAGCGCCGTGAGGGACATCCGCAGGAGTTTTAGTGGGCAGGGTATGCATGCAGGATCGTGAGCGATGTGCATGCTATACAATCCCACACTCCCCCGTTATGCCTCACCCCGGAGGCGGGGGGGTCTTCCCCGAAAAGGGTTACTGGGCAAACCTGGGACTTCGAGTCCCAGGGATCCCAGTAGTTGAAGATTCTTCCTGCGTCACAAAAAAAAGCCTGAACGCACTTGGAATAAAACAACGTACCAGTATTTGATAGGACCTTTTGGTATATATATTTTTTCTATGGTAATTTATTTTTGCCTAGCATTTCGTTATTGCAATCATTACATGATTTTCCTACTTATTCCTTTGATTTCATCTCATAGACATAAAAGGAATGCAAATGACCATGGTTAAAACAAATACAGTTTCTCTAACAGGCTTTTTTAGAGAACTCTGTAAAGCTATTTTTGTCCGTACAACTTTCCCAACTTCTAGACAGGCCTGTTTGAAACTATATTCATATGTGCCAGGAAAATAAATGTACTTCTTTCAAGTTTTAAAATACTCATGTTTTTATTATTTACAGCTGCATACCGGCAAGAAAATGCTTTACAGTTCAAAATACTATCAACTTTATGGAATTGCTTTACTGCTGCAAAATAATGAAACATCAGTCAACGCAAAAGGCTCAACAGGCAAAAAAATCCCACATGTGACAGAATTGCCAGTACAGACATTTGAACAATTCCTAGAGTTTGAGAACAAATTAAAAGAAGACATTGAACTACGACATGACTTTGTAAGTAAAATTTTATTTTGTACGTTTGTAATTTTTTTGGAGGAGTTCCACCGGGTGGTGGAAATAAACGCTTGTAACCTCCCTTAAGGTTATATTACGTTTCCAGTTGAAACAAAAGAACAGTCACAATAAAAAAAGAATTTTTTTCTTTGGAATTTGCTTGCTTATTGCATCATTCTTTCACTTATTAATGCATAGCTTCTACAACTTTGTTTGGAATTTGCTTGCTTATTGTATCATTCTTTCATTTATTAATGCATAGATTCTACAACTACTTTATTTATACTCTCACTTGCATGGCTTTTTGCATTGCTTGAATTTTAGGAAGGCATGGTACTTTGATTTGGTGGAGAAACAACCATCAAACACTTAAGAAACGTGTTAAAATATACTTTCTCAAGTGATATGAGAAGAACACTGTGCTGGTCAGGTCAGAAGGGTCGCGTAGAAGTTAAAACTAGTCTCACAGCAAAAGTTATAATTGGTATAAATATTTAATATGCAGTTTATTCTTCATACATATTCCCTGAATTAGCCTACCCCTATAATCCTGACCCACAATAGGGTTTGAAAAGGAGAAGCTTAAAAAATTTGGTATTATTTCAGAGAACGTGTCAATGAAGTTTCCAAACTCCACTGTTAGAGAACTTCAAGTGTTATTTTAAGAATGGTTGCGTCGAGATGGGGATCATATTCGCAGTATTCAAAGATCTGCAAGTAGATTATAATTAAGTTGCATACTCAATTTGAGACACGATAGAATAGGTTTCAGTATTGTATAAATTTTTTATAATTAAATGTTTAGTTTATTTTTACGTTTTTACATTTATTTATGTAGGATGGATGTAAGTTCTGTATATGTTTTTACATGTATGATATTATGATATTAATGTTATTAGACATTTTCTTTATAAAAAAGTCAATTTATGCATATATTATCTTTGTTATATCTCCATTAAGAAAGAATAAATTATTTGTGAAAAAATTTCTATGCTTTTAAAAGTTAGTCAAAAGTTAATAATTATTATAGGTTGGTGCAAAAATAATGTCGGTTTTCAACTTTTAACTTTAAATGCACATATCTCAGCTCAGAATAAACTTAATTAATCAAAATAAGAACCATTAAAATTTATACATTTTTGCCAACAAAAAACAAGTTTATTTATTCCAGTGATATAAAATTCTTCAGTTTTGAAATCGAACTCTTTGAAAACGTTCTCAGCTGCTGCTTGGTTGTTGAAGATTTTCTCAAACGTCCGCCAAGTCATTAAATGAATTTTCAATTTTTCATTAATACCATGAACCGCAGATGCCCAGCCAGAATAGTCACGTCGATCCGACGTCAAATAGACGTCTAGAGCTAACATCTATCTACCATCTACGTCTAATCTAAATTAAGATCTATATAGACTTAAAAACGGTCCATATTTAGATGTCTAATCGATCTAAGATTTCGACGTCTTTCCGACGTCTTATTGACATCCCTCATAGAAAAGTATTACTGAAGTACTCAGTACACTACACGGAAAGAAAAGATTAGCTACGGCAGCAAGAATTTGTGTGCGGTAGCTAAATTTTAGTCGTAAGTTAGGTAAGGGTCACAAAAATTTAGCTACGGCAGACACTTATTTAACTACGGCAGGCACATACCTATTTCCGACATTCACCCAAAATAAAAAAAAATTATATTTATTTCGAAATTTTATTACTATTCTTTAACTAAATTTGTTTCTTAAGATGCAGCCTATGATGATTCCATCTGAAAATAAGTATTTGTAACTGATTAAATGTCTTAAAAAACACACTTACCTTAGTGGGATTCGAACTCGGGACCTCTGGATCGTGAGCCAACTGCCTTACGTGGTAGACTACTTCTTAATTTAATGTAAGTGTTATATATTGTCTACATGTCATAACCGTAGGCTCCTACCGCCACATAATTTATAGAGCAAAACAATAACAGAAAAATGGTGATTTCTTATAATTAAATAGTTATTGTTAAATAATATTTTAAATTAATATTAATATTAAATAAATGTTTTTTAAAATTATTATAGTAAATAAATAATTATTGTAAAATAAATATTAAATTAATGTCAAATAAATGTTAAATATACGTTTTCTTTAAATCATTATTGCAAATAAATAATTAATATAAAATAAATATTAAATTAATGTCAAATAAATGTTAAATAAATGTTTTTTCAAATTATTATTACAAATAAATAATCAATATTACATAAATATTACATTATTGCCGAATAAATGTTAAATAAATGTTTTTTAAAATCATTATTTTAAATAAATAATTTATGTAAAATAAATATCAAATAATGTTTAATAAATGTTAAATACATGTTTTTTAAAATTATTATTGCAAATGAATAATTAAAAAATTAACCAATTGCATCTTTGTCCCAGATTTTCGACCAAGTTCTTGAATCGTGGACACAAGACTTTAAGCCCGGCTCCGACATTCATAGTTGGATTTTATATTTGAAATCGTATTAAATTCAGTTTCAAATGTGTATAGGTAACGTTTTTTAAAAGGCACACATTAGACGTCGACTAAACATCGAATAGACGTCTAGGCCAAAGCAAGCAGTCCACAATACTTTTTACCTTGTTTTCTAAATATTTATCTCACTTTTAGCAAATGTAGACAAAGTACAAAACATACGCTTATTTTGACGCACATATAGATCGAATCAAAAGGTACACATTAGACGTCGACTAAACATCGAATAGACGTCTAGACCGAAGCAAGCAATCCACAATATTTTTTACCTTGTTTTCTAAATATTTATCTCACTTTTAGCAAATGTAGACAAAGTACAAAACATACGCTTATTTTGACGCACATAGATCGAATCAAAAGGCACACATTAGACGTCGACTAAACATCGAATAGACGTCTAAGCTGAAGCAAGCAGTCCACAAAGTAAAATCTCGAAATTTTATAAAAAACTCTTTTGATGGTTTATATATTACAAATAGATTGCTAAAATACTCAGAGCAAGAGACGTTTAAATTGCCATATTTCTAGACATTCATTTAGATTAGACGTACTCTAGACTTCTTCGACGTCGATTAGATGTCGAATCGACATCAGCGTTCTGGCTGGGTGGCCCAGGAAGAATGTCACCACCACTATCATTATTTGAAACAGGAGTTTCAAAATTATTACGACGGTAATGCAACAAAATACGTCGATCTTTTTGACGTTTGGATAATTCACAAAAACTCTTTCTCATCTTTTATAGGACGAGTTGAATATATTGTATATGTGTATCATACCCGCCTAACCTTAAAAATATATTAAGATTATGTGGAGATAATAGATGTTCAACTCATCCTATAAAAGATGAGAAAAAGTTCTCGTGAATTATATAAAATTCCCGCTTTTGAACTGCGTAGAAAGTTGACTGTAACCTGACCTTAAAAGTTGACGAAAAGTCGGCTTTTCGTTATGACGCGAAGTCGGCTTTTCGTTGTGACGCGAAGTCGGCTTTTAATGGTTTGTATTTTGAGACATTCGCCGACTTTAAGTGCGCGTTAAAGTCGACTTTTGTCCTTAAAAAAGTCGACTTTGCTGCCAAGTCACTTTCGGTGAGAGTCGACTTCAAGTCGACTTAAAGTCGACTTTGTGCTCTTAGGGCAATTATCGATGTATTTTCCTACATATATATAAATCTAAAAAATAAATAAATCTAAAAAATTCTTCAATAAAAAATTATTATATATATATTTTTTTTACATGTTAATAAAAAATTAAAATTTGAATTAAAAGATAAAAATCCACTCTTGGCCAATATGCACGTTTCTTTATTTAAAAAGAATCTGTTTATTTAACAATCTCTATTTAAAAAATTAATTTTAGCACAATGATATTATTAAGTACTAAAAAAAATTATAGTTTATACTATTCATCTTTCTGTCATTGAATTTATTTGCCATTAAATGTATAACGTACATATTGTTGCTCAACGGAAACCGTGAGAAGGTGGTTAGTTGTTCGTAATAGACATCTCAATCGCTTGTGGAACATAAGTATGTAAAGGAACTTGCTGTCGTGTGTGTATATACATGCATATACCAATACATTTCCCTCCTGACGGAAGAGACTACCACCTTCTCGCAGTTTTCGTTGAGCAACAATATGTATGTACGTTATACATTTAATGGCAAATAAATTCAATGACAGAAAGAAGAATAGTATAAACTATAATTTTTTTTAGTACTTAATAATATCATTGTGCTGAAATTAATTCTTTAAATAGAAATTGTTAAATAAACAGATTCTTTTTAAATAAAGAAACGTACATATTGGCCAAGAGTAGATTTTTATCTTTTAATTCAAATTTTAATTTTTTATTAACATGTAAAAAGAATGGTAATTATGCATAAAAGGGGCATCCTCTCCGATTTGCTTGATTTTTTAATATGTTGTTGGGGATGTCTTCCCGAGTCATTTCATATATATATATATAAGGGTCGGACTTAAATAGCTTCGGAGATACAGGCTGAGAAAGAATAACAATAATAAATACAAAAATAAACGTTTAATGATGATTTATTCAACACTATCATTAGGAATCTGAAAGATTTCAGTCATTGCATCAAAAAATGCGGTAATCCGAGCGAAAACAAACCAATAGAGCCACTTTGAAAACATAAACAAACAGGCTGTACTACACAGGGACTGCCGCACTTCTCCGCATGCAGGGATGGGTATTTATATACCAACTATTCATCGTACATATAAATATGTACTTTTCATATACCACCTGTTCTCTGCTTTAACAAATATGTGCTTTCTAAGTTGAAGCACATACAAAGCACATACTTATAAAGCGCGCCACTAACCTATAGGTTAGTGACGCGCTTTACAAGTATGTGCTTTGTAAGTTGAAGCACATACAAAGAACACACTTGGTTGAAATCCTTCAGATTCCTAATGATAGTATTCAATAAATCATCATTAAACGTTTATTTTTGTATTTATTATTTTTATCCTTTCTCAGCCTGTATTTCCGAAACTATTTAAGTCCGGCCCTTGTATATATATATGAAATGACTTGGGAAAACATCCACAACAACATATTAAAAAATAAACCAGATCGGAGAGGGAGTCGCTTTTATGCATAAATACCTCCTTTCTCAGCTTGTATCTCCGAAGCTATTTGAGTCCGACCCTAATATATATATATGAAATGACTCGGGAAGACATCCCCAACAACATACTAAAATAACAAACAAATCGGAGAGGATGCCCCTTTTATGCATAATTACCAAAAAAATATATATAATAATTTTTTATTGAAGAATTTTTTAGATTTATTTATTTTTTAGATTTATATGTAGAACAATACATCGATAATTGATGTCGCGCGCCGATATAATGTCACGCGTCGCCTGGTCGCCTCGCCAACTCGGCATTCACGAGATCCGAAATCGCCTAGCCAATTGCCATAGCTCGAAAGAGAAGAAGAAGACAGCAGATCTGTCTATCCTCTTCCCGCTCGAAGCTGGCCGAAGCCAGCCGAAGCGCCCGGCTGCGTTGCTGAAATGCAAAGTTGGCATCTCTGCCCATCCCCACCACTGGCTGGTAGTGGCTGGCAAAAACCGCGAGTGTGGCATCCTTGCTCGGGGGTCTCGCCGCTCCTTGCGGGACCGCGGGACGGCCCGGCGGCGGGTCCGGACGTGACTCGGTTGTCGGCGTGCTGCTCCGTTCGGTCCCCGCCGACGCTTGGTTTCTCCCTCGTCGCGACACGTGGTCGTTACATTGGGTGGCTGGCTGCCCACCCCGCGACACTCGCCGCGCTCCTCCTATAATCAACTTACGCCTCGCAAAGGTAAAAACATAGTTAACCTAAATGCACCTCCTCGACTCGGGTCGAGGCAGTATCCCCGGCTTTCCCCTCGGCCGAGCCGTCCGGGCGGTGGACGCGATTATGTCACGTCACACTACTAACACTCTGCCAATAAAACATTGCACACACATGCCAAATCCTGTAACAAATTAAAAGTTTTTTTTTTTTACAAAATTTATATATATAGTAAACACTTTGCATAATCTGCATTTCGATCAATTTGACTTTGCTTGATATATTCATATTTTGTTTTAATTTCTTTAATATCTATATATATAAAATAGAATGTCTGTATGTCTGTTCTTTATACACTTAAACTATTCGACCAATTTGGACCAACTTTTGTACAGTTACTTTTTATATCCTTGCGCAAAACATAGGTTACTACGGAACCTCGATTCACTTACCGATCAGCGATTTCATCCCTTGGTTTTCTCGGGCGTTTTTTCGGAAATTTTGAGATTGCGTGCTTGCGATGTACACAGAACCTCGATATTTCACTTACCGATCAGCGATTTCATCCCTTGGTTTTTCCGGGCGTTTTTTAAGTCTGTTTGTTCTTTATACACTTTTGAACTATTCGACTGATCTGAACCAACTTTTGCACGGTTACTCTTTCCATCCTTGAGCAAAACATAGATTACTATGGAATCTCGATATTTTACTTACCGATCAGCGCCTTCATCCCTTGGTTTTCCAGGGCGTTTTTTCGAGAATTTCGAGATTGCTCGTTCGCGATGTACACAAAACCTCGATATTTCACTTACCGATTACCAATTTTATCCCTTGGTTTTTCCGGGCGTTTTTTAAGTGAAATGTCGAGGTTCTGTGTACATCGCGAGCGAGAAATCTTGAGATTCCAGAAAAAACGCTCGGAAAAACCAAGGGATAATTACAGTATTTGTTGAAAACTATTTCTTATTTGAATTTAATTTCAATCTCAAATCGAATTTTTGTAATAGGTTTTACAAAAAATATTGTAAGTATGTGGCATTTGCGGAGGACAACGAATTACGTTACATGCGAGCAAACAATCTCGAAATTTCCGAAAAAAATTCCCGGAAAAACCAAGGGATGAAATCGCTAATCGGTATTCATATCGAGGTTCTGTGTAACATCGCGAGCGAGCAATCTCGAAATTCCCGAAAAAACGCCCGGGGAAACCAAGGGATGAAGTTGCTGATCGGTAAGTAAAATATCGGAAAAGCGGAAATGACTCAATAGCGTGAAACTCGAGTAAAAAAAGACCGGTTACGACATGTTCAATCAAGGAAAACATTTATGTGGTTCAATTTGAAATTAGAAGCATTTAGTTATGATTCAAATTACGAATATTAAATTTATCCGAGTGTAATAATTGGGAAAATGGATGCAATATGTGATCATTGTCGAGCAAGAAAGTTTAAAACTTAAGCACGTGGAATGTGTTGTTTAAACAGGAAAGTTAAATTACCACCTTTAAATCAACCACCCGAGTACCCGACACACTCCTTATGTTTGTCCACAATATAGATGTTGAAACATAAATGAAGTCGTTTAAAGAAAAACGACGCCCGGGTGAAGCCCGGGTAACCAGCTAGTGATTTATAAATTTACAAACCACACACATTTAAGGATGTCAAACTGTCAGATATAATTCTAAGATATAATACAAATATTTATATTACATTTTATCAGAGATATAAATGTCGATAGTCATTACGGCGTTCGATGTACATATATATTATATATATTTTAGAAGTAAAAAGATATACGAAAAAGATAATACGTATAGAGAAAAGGCCCCGATTATGATGAGATACCACATCTATTTTGTGTGATTGCCGGAAGTCTATGGGCAGAATTTAAAAATATAGTAGGTTATTTTGAAGGGAATTTAATAAGCTTTAAGATGCTGAAATGTAAAATTTAATTTAAATATTGATTTTTCTGAAAATTAGAATAATGTAAAAAATGAGCTTCCGAAAAAATCAAAAAAGTGTGTTCCTAATATGAGAGACCCCGGAAAATCGCTAATAAAGTGCAAAATACATCATATTGTAATTAGAAAATTTTATTTAAAGTTTTTGAAAGACGAATGTAATGGAGAAGCATATTTGCAACAATCGTAAACCCACTTATACACAATATTGTACCTAATCTTCCCCCTTCACCTTTCCCCCTCAAATCAAGGTCAGCACTGTTTTATAAAATCGTTAAACGTTCCTTTAACGTTAATATAGTATTTTCTCTTTTTTTATTACTATACAATAACTTTTATATTCCAGCAACCCATAGGAGTATCCTGAGTATCTCATGTTACGAGCACTACGCCTTGCTGTTTCGCGATCACCAAATCTAATCTCTACAATTGAGCAACTCAACATATCCCGTATTTTCCTATTAATACGACCTTACTCTATCGCTGCATGCAGAATTTATTGCCAAATATTTCTTAATTATATAATAAACAAGGTTTAAAAACTCATATCCATGGCACTTGACAACATCCAATTTCACAATTTCTTTCTCTGCAACGACTACACGCACGATCAAACAATGAATTTTCTACTAAATAGGATTTACCTCAAGGGCAATAAGTTCATGGTGGAACCAACAGATAGGGCCTATTAGTTTAGCAGAAACCTCGCTGTCGCATATTAGGAGCCTATCTCATAATAGGGGGCTTTCTTCTGTTAAAGAAATATTATGTTTTTTTGTTATTTATATACTTATGTTGCAATATATTAATTAGCATGAAAGTCAATATATGCTTCCAATATCCAATCTAATATCTAATAAGTTAAGATAAATAAAAATTTTGTCGGGCGCTAAATTACTTCTTAAAATATAATATACCTACACATTATATTTCGCTCTGCAATAATTTACATGTTTTATTTGCATTTTGCAAATTAACGTAATTACAAGAGATAGTGGCGCTGTTGCACGTCGTGTATCGAGAGTAGCATATAGACATTATTATTTGCATTAAATTAAAGTAATGGATTTTTAACACCTCACAAATCTGTTGCGTCGTAAACAAAATTACCTTCAAGTTTGAAAAACTTTACTAGATCCCCCCTTTAAAAAAAAAGGCACTTTTGTCAAACATTTCATACACAATCAAAACATTCAAGAAATTATTTTAAATATTTTATCACAAAGATATATATATATATGTGACATTCCACGTCAAGTGGCCCCTCCCTCTGTCCAAAAATTGAAGCGACTTTGAATATTGAGTTTGGGCTTAAAATGTTTGTATAAGCGAGGGCTTTCGAAATTTGAGTGGCCTTTTTGAAAAACTCCATAACCCCATGACCCCATAAGCCAAATAACCCAAAAACCTGATGAAGTGATCTTACAATATGATTTATACGACTTGTCTTATCTCAATAATCGCTTTAATTAAGCTGTTTGGCCCTAAAACCCTTATAAACTATTAACCCCATGACCCCTTGATCTTATAACCTTCAAAACCCCATAACCATATAACCCCATAAGCTTCTAAACCCCTATAATTGAAACCATCGCACTTTGATTATCAAGAATATTTTACAACCCTGTTTAATAGTTTCTCGCTCTCTATATTGTATCTAACTTCCGTTTAACATTGCACCTTGAATAAAGATCAGTCTACTGTGAACCGTCATCTGAACTGCAAGCGTTTATTAATCGCGCACTTCTGTTTCAGCCTACGCGGAAGGTTTTTTATTTGTTCAATTTTAATGAAACTTAATCACATGGACTTAGCGCACCCGACACGATATAGTCAAAATTTATTTTTTGCACAGTTTTGTTTGAGGTTACGTGGCACGTTTTATTTCGTTTTTAAAATCCTCGTCGCCAATTGTTAAGTCCGTGAGAAAAACGCTTGCAATTCAGATGACGGTTCACAGTAGACTGATCTTTATTCAAGGTGCAATGTTAAACGGAAGTTAGATACAAAATAGAGAGCGAGAAACTATTAAGCAAGGTTGTAAAATATTCTTGATAATTAAAGTGCGATGGTTTCGATTATAGGGGTTTAGAAGCTTATGGGGCTATATGGTTATGGGGTTATGGGGTTTTAAGGGTTATAAGATCAAGGGGTCATGGGGTTAGTAGTTTATGAAAGTTTTAGGGCCAAACAGTTTAATTAAAGCGATTATTGAGATGAGACAAGTCGTATAAATCATATTGTAAGATCACTTCATCAGATTTTTGGGTTATTTTGCTTATGGGGTCATGGGGTTATGGAGTTTTTCAAAAAGGCCACTCAAATTTTGAAAGCCCTTGCTTATACGAACATTTTAAGCCCAAACTCAATATTTAAAGTCGCTTCAATTTTTGGACAGAGGGTGGGGCCACTTGACGTGGAATGTCACATATATATATCTTAGTTCTAAATGCATTAAAATTGTTTAAACATTGAAGTTTATTGCTGAAATAGGTTCATGAAACCCAATAAAGAAAGTATTAAAGTAACATAAATAATTAGTAAAACAGAAATAAAACTATGATACTTTTTAATGTATTGTACCTCACATGCATGGTAATTAGATATAAGAATGTTCTTGTACATGAAAATATCTATCTGTGCGAATCATAAACCGGTAAGTCTTTTTATTCATGCTTTTTATTATTTTTATACATTTTTATATTTTATATTTATTTGTTATCTTAATGCCGTGCGTCTTGCGTCTCGTCAATATGTTTGTTAAAACCATTATTTCTCTTTCTTGAAATATACAACATAAATTTAAATATTAAATTAGATTGATTAACATTCACACTTATTTATATTTATAGTTAATTTCTACACTTTGTATATATAAATATAAAAATATAATCTATAAAATTAATAATAATCTTTGGAAAAATTTATTGTACTAAAATGTAAGAAATAATAATGTTACAAGATAAATTGACATAGTAATCATTTTTCTTATTATAGCTAAGAAAATATACACATTATTAAAAATATTTACTTAATAATTATTTAAAATATGAAAAAAAGAAGAAAATATATGTCTCTTACTAAAAAATTTTATGATATAAACTAACGTTATATGAATTTTACACAAAATAAACGGCAAATTTCGTGCAAAAAGTCAATACACATTAAATTCGTAAGATACACTCACCCGCAAAAGAACCGGCCACTAGAAATCAGCGCTGAAAAGCACCAAATTCAAAGTTACGTATCTTTGTGAAAAATGATCGCAAAGCGATGTTTGAAAAAAGCATTTTAAAGCTTGAACGCTCAACTTTCGAATGCTTCAAGGCTCGTTTTGATAATGCTAACACCGGCGGCCCAATACAGTTTTTTAGAAAGAATGCCGCAGAATGCACTACTCACTTTAAATCGTCATAACTCAGTAAAAAAAATGGTAGCGTAATGATTAAAAAAGCATTTTAAAGAGAAAATGTTATATTTTACGAGACATCGGAAATTATGCAGTAATACGGACCACCCTCCAATGACCTTGACCTTGACATATGTTGTCAAGGTCACCCTCCTGAGTGACCTTCAAAAGTTTTTAGCCGGCGGTCGTTATTCGTTAAAAAGTTATTAACAAAAAAAGTTTGACAAATATAGCAGTTATTTTGAGTATTGAAAGGCATAAACGACCTTGACCTTGACATATGTTGTCAAGATCACCCTCTTGAGTAACCTTCAGAACGTTTTAGCTGGCGGTCATTGTTTATTAAAAAGTTATAAACAAAAAAAATTTAGTGGGGAAAATTATTTAAAGCAGTGAATTGTTGGTATATTGAAAGGAAAGTTATTTAAAGCAGAGAATAGTTGGTATATTGAAAAGTATATACACAATTTTATGTATTAGAAAGCGTGAATACAAATATTCTCTACTTTAATCATGGCAAAAGCATGTTAAAGCTTTGTTAAAGCAAATAATAATTGGTTATTGACAAAACCTATAGGTTAGTGACGCGCTTTACAAGTATGTGCTTTCTAAGTTGAAGCGACCTATATAGGTTAGATGACGCGCTTTAAAAGTATTTAACTGTTTAAAGCGCGTCACTGACCAATAATAAAGTATTCTCTGCTTTAACAAAAACTTCAATGTATCAACAATTTACTGCTTTAAATGTTGTGTTTTGGTAACCTTTTTTTGTTAATAACTTTTTAACGAATAACGACCGCCGGCTAAAAACTTCTGAAGGTCACTCAGGAGGGTGACCTTGACAACATATGTCAAGGTCAAGGTCATTGAAGGGTGGTCCGTATTACTGCATAATTACCCGAGACATCATTTGTATCGGAGTCAAAACACAATAACGCAGTTTTATGGAAATATGTACGCGACGAACTTTGAATACAACTTCTTGTTTCCTGCATCTTGTCAATTATCATTATATCATATATTTACCTACTTCTTATCTATTATACAATAAGTGGACAATTTACATTTATAATTATAGAAAATAAAAATTATTTATATATTTATATACTATTATATAATCTCTCAAAAAATCTTACTTCCTCAAGTATTCGTTGCTATATAGATCATAATCAATTTGTAATTTAATGAATTTCTTATCGAGGCCTTGGAACACCATTAATTTGCAAGTGTGTATTTTTTATACAGAGCTGCTTCAAATTCTTAATTTTTTCTCATTTTTATTTTTGCTATTATTATATTTAAACTCTAACATATCCGGTATCTTATTTAAACGCTACAGTATATTGCTCTAATATTAGAATTTCAAACAAAGAAGTAATAAAATAGTTTTTAAATGTGCAAATAGAAACTTGCACATTGCTTCCTCACAGTTTTTAAGTGTGCAAGTAGAAACTTGCACATTGCTTCCTCATAGTTTCTAAGTGTGCAAGTAGAAACGTGAACATTGCTTCCTCATAGTTTCTAAGTGTGCAAGTAGAAACTTGAACATTGCTTTCTCATAGTTTCTAAGTGTGCAAGTATAAACTTGAACATTGCTTTTTCATAGTTTCTAAGTGTGCAAGTAGAAACTTGCACATTGCTTTGTCATAGTTTTTAAGTGAGCAAGTAGAAACTTGCACATTGCTTTCTTACAGTTTTCAAGTGAGCAAGTAGAAGTTTGCACCTTGCTTTGTCATAGTTTTTAAGTATGCAAATTATAAATTTGCACATTTCTTAATCAACATTTTATTTCGCTCATAAAGCTTCTTCTATGAAGAAGCCAAATTTTTTCTTTGATATATAATTATTAGTAAATATTTATTAATTTGGCTTCCTCATAGAGAAAGCTTTATGAGCGAAATAAAATGTTGATTAAGGAATGTGCTAATTTATAATTTGCACACTTAAAACTATGAGGAAGCAATGTGCAAGTTTCTACTTGCACACTTAAAAACTATGAGGAAGCAATGTGCAAGTTTCTACTTGCACACTTAGAAACTATGAGAAGGCAATGTTCAAGTTTCTACTAGCACACTTAGAAACTATGAGAAAACAATGTTCAAGTTTCTACTTGCACACTTAGAAACTATGAAGAAGCAATGTGCAAGTTTCTACTTGCACACTTAAAAACTATGAGGAAGCAATGTGCAAGTTTCTACTTGCACATTTAAAAACTATGAGGAAGCAATGTGCAAGTTTCTACTCGTACACTTAAGGGGTAATACCTAGCCGGAAGCAAAAAATTAAAGGGTTTTTTGTAAATTTTCTGTGACTTTGCTAATCAATCGATCAATATGAAATTTTGAGGGGTTATTACACTTGTCTTGAGCGTGCAAGAAAACATTTTTTATTTTTATTTTTATTACAAAATGGCGGCGCATCAGTGCGCGGAAGGAGGGTCGATTTTTTTGTGGCGTCCCGTGGCTGGCAGTAGAAGTGTCCAACGTTTGTATCTGGAACAATGACAAAAATTTTTTTACAATCTACATGAGTATAGCTATGAAAGTACACATGAATATTAAAAAATATTGATTTTTGCAAATTTGGCAGCCATTTGGAAAAAACAATTGATTTTCGACTAAAAAATCGGCCTTTATTTGTTTATACAAATCGTAATTGTTTATCGATCTTAAAAATCGTGTGTACCACCATAGATAATCTATCTAAAAAGCTACAGTTAAAATTTTAAGTCAATCGGATAAAAATTACTCGAGTTCTACTGCCAGCCGTGTCTGAAAAAGTAGTTTTGAGAAAAACGCGTTTAAAGTTTGACAATGTGTTTACTACATGAAATTTGTAAGATATAGACTTGCTGATTTTTTTACCTTTACTCTGCTATCCCAGCACCATATAACTGGCCTTCCAAGTTGATGTCAGTCCTTTCCAAATATTTTTTCGCTGATTTGGCATCACGACGTCCGGTTCTGGCGGCGTCGGACATTGAGCGCTCGGCAAGTTTAATGCGGCGCGAGTCGGCTTCCAAGCAAAAGTCGAAACATTGACGACCAACAGTAATGCCGAGTACATTCATGATCTTCATGATACCAGATAGTCCGTCGTTAAAAGTTACAACCGAAATATTTGTAGCGATGTCCAATACCCCTTTCCGCTTGAAATTGTTTTCGGAGCGATCGTCCAAACTACAGAATTGAACAATTCATTCGAATTTTGGGTGAATCAATCCCAAGCAGCGAGATAAAAGTGTACCGTCGCACCGCCGTTAATGAGTAAAAAGGACAAAACTCGCTTCGAAATTCAATTTGTCATTTTGACGCGCTCGGAGTTGCTTCAAAAATTCGACTTTTACAAGCACTTAAAAAATTTTTTCTACAAAAAATCATGTCAGACATCATTCTTGACATGTTTTTACGTCATCTAAGCCAATAAAAAAAATGGTCACAAAAAAAATTCCGGCTAGGTATTACCCCTTAAAATGTATAAGGAAGCAATGTGCAAGTTTTTACTTGCACACTTAAAAAGTATATAAGGAAGCAATGTGCAAGTTTCTACTTGCATACTTAAAAGTAAAATTTTTGAAAATTTTTATTATGGTTTTATAAAAAACTAGTATTTTTCTGAGAATTTGATTGCTTTAAACTCTTAATAAAATTATAATTTCTTAAAACTCTCAAATCGTAGTTTAAATCGACTGAACGAAAACACAACCTGTTTTGCACGATAGGTCATATAACGTAATAATTATTTATAAAAGGATTTGAAAAATTTATTAGTTTATAATAAATTTCAAATCTTAAAAACGCGTATATCGTGATTGCCAGTAATCGTCGATTAATATTCTCAATTTGGTTTAATCACTGGCGAAGTTAATGTGTTACTTATTCGTTTGAATTTACACCGTTGACTGAAATATCGGTGTTCCATCTTACTATTATTACTTAGTCACCTTAATATGTATTATTGCGACTAATATTATCACAGCCTCAGTGGTCGAATTGGCACGACACCCGCACGGTA
Organism: Harpagoxenus sublaevis; assembly: GCA_030770355.1. NCBI lineage: Eukaryota > Metazoa > Arthropoda > Insecta > Hymenoptera > Formicidae > Harpagoxenus > Harpagoxenus sublaevis. Next base: position 128,222 of record JASTWR010000368.1, on the reverse strand, counting down.
TACGGAAGGTTCCAGGTTCAAACCCTGGCTGAGGTAATATTTTTTGCAATAATTTCTTTCAATCAGGGGGGTAGGGAATTTTTAATTCTCCAACGAAACTGTGTTTTAAAGTCTGACAAATTGGTTGGCACGCAGTTTAGTAGGTTGGAAATTCGTGTACTTGGAAATACACGAAAAGGATTTGAAAAATTTATTAGTTTATAATAAATTTCAAATCTTAAAAACGCGTATATCGTGATTGCCAGTAATCGTCGATTAATATTCTCAATTTGGTTTAATCACTGGCGAAGTTAATGTGTTACTTATTCGTTTTAATAATTATTTATTTTTTTCTGGGTGTTAGCCTATAAGACTATAGAACCCGGTGCATACATTTTAATAAATAAAGTATGAATAAAGAATGCATGGTATTGAATTTGGCTCGAAATGTCCTTGGTTGCTTTTTTACAAACAAGATAGCGGGATGTATTCTTTTTAAAGAGAGGTTCCTCTTTCTTTTTTCCACCTTTTATTCTCTTAACTTCTATTTCTTCCTGTTTCCTATCTTTTTTCGTTACTTCGTTCTCAACTTCCATTTTTTCCTGTTTCTTATATTTTCTCGTTTCTTTATTTGACATATTTCATATACTGATTTGTGAAACACGTTCACTTTTTATCTCGTCTTTATGACAGCTCGTAACGTAGCAACATATATTGTAACATTAGAACGAAATTAACGGTAACATTTAATCAAACATAAAAGCACAACCTGCTTTGCGCGAAATCATATAAGATAATAATTATTTTTATTTATATTACTTTATATTAATATAATATAAATTAGTTGTAGGTACACATTAATTTTTTATTTCTACTTTAAAATAATTTTTGAAATATATAAAAATTAAAATTATATAAATTAAAGTTGATAATAGAAAAAATACATACAGTATTCTAAAATACATATAAATAGCTTCTGTTAAATTAATATAAAAATTCACTTTTACTAAAACTGGTTTGACGCAATTTTCCTAATTTTATTATATTTTTAGGTCTTCTTTACCCCTATTTCATATACACTTCTTTAAGATTTGGTTGATGTTCTTAAAATATAACTAAAAATTCCAAATTTTATTTAAAAAACCTCTTTACCAATTACTGCCAAATTCAGTGATCAAATTATAAAATGATGAAGAAGCAATGTGCTCTAATTTGTACACTTTTTTATTATATTGGCAATTTTTTTCTAATTCTGTTATATTTTTCAGTCTTTTCTACCCTTATTTCATATACAATTCTTTAATATTTTGTTAATTTGTTCTTGAGTTATAGCCTTTTATTTGTAAGTATACATTTCAAAAATATAGTTTTATAGGTATTATTATTCTTTAATTATATTCATCAATATAATTAAAAACCAGGCCAATTTTCTTCACATGAGAGATCTCAATTCTCAAGTTCTCGTGCAGGGGGTGCAGTTTTAAATATAAAATTTGCACACTTTTTAATTATATTGTTAATTTTTTTAATTCTATTATATTCTTTAGTTTATTATATTCTAATTTTCTAATTTTATTATATTTTCTTTAGTTTATTATATTCTAATTGATTTTTCATAAATTGATGTTTTTGGACAATTTAGTATTAATTTTTGGCAACTTTTCTAATTTTATTATATTTTTTTAGTCTTTTCTACCCCTATTCTATATATAATTCTTTAAGATTTGGTTAATTAGTTTTTGAGTTAAAAACATTTAAAATTTCGGAGAATCCGTACATACATAAAAGCCTTATAAAGCTGAGTCTAATCAACCAAATCTTAAAGAATTATATATAAAATAAGGATAGAAAAAACTGAAGAATATAATTGAATTAGAAAAGTTGCCAATAATTAATACCAAATTGTCAAAAAACATCAATTTATGAAAAGTCTCAATTATTGAGACTTGAGATGTAGCCCTTAAAAGTTAAAATTTTAAAATATTGGCAATTTTTTTAATTTTACTATATTCTTCAGTCTTTTCTACCCCTATTTCATATATAATTCTTTAAGATTTGGGTGATTAGTTTTAGAGTCAAAGACATTTAAAATTTCGGGGAATTTGTCCATACATAAACATGAGTCTAATCAACCAAATCTTAAATAATTATATATGAAAAAAAACCCTTTTACCAATCGTCGCAAAATTCAATACCAACCTTTCTTGAATAATACTTTATTGATTAAAAAGAAATTCAGCCCAATATCTCAAGACTACGGACATTTCTAAACAAATTAAAATTTTATTTTTAAAAAGAACCCCTTTACCGATTATCGCCAAATTCAATACCAACCTTCCTTAAATGATACTTTATTGATTAAAAAAAAACAGCCCAATATCTCAATATTTACGGAAGTTAAAGCAACCACGGACATTTCTTAAAAAATTCAAAATTTTTTAAAGAAAGGACCCATTTACCGATTATCGCAAAATTTAATACCAATCTTCCTTGAATGATACTCTATCGATTAAAAAAAAAACAACCCGATATCTCAATATTTGCGGAAGTTAAAGCAACCACGGACATTTCTAAAACACATTGGCATATCAAAATCAAACGTTAAATTTCTCAGCGTCACGAAATTAACGACGATCAAAAGGCTAGCCTTATTGCAAAAGGACTGATTTTGCAATAAGGCTGTGACATATACTTATAATATACAATATTTATATTTACATATAGAAGAAATTAATGTACTCACGACAAATAATTGACAACTGATTGATGTCATTGTTAAATAACTGTACCTATTACAGATTTTTAAATTATATAAAAAATACTTTATTTACCCCAAAGGGGCCTTAAAGGGCGTTTTTAAGGAACGTTCCCAAACCTTTACAAGCTTGCTCTCGATCTTACACGCTCTCAATCTCCTTCGGTGCTTCTCATTCATCTCACATTCAAATTTCCTTGCGCCTACCTCGATCTATCTACTTTATTCTCGCCAAGCCACCCCTTACACTTTTGTCTTGTAACTTGAGACAGCACCTTCCGCATCTCTGCTCAGAACACCAACCCCCTTTCTCCGTTTACGCTCCAATCTCGCATTCAATCTCGCATTCTTGAACAACTCACTATACATTCGTTATGTTGCCTACCCCTAATTGCCATAAACTATCTCCTTCTAACTGCCTCCTCCTTGTTTTATTCGCAATCAGTTTTTCAAGCCATTTCCCTGCTGCATTCTTGCATCATCAGTCTTACACCCCAGCAATCTCTCTTTTGGCGCCTTGCATCCCCCTCACCCTTAACACTTCTTTACGCCTACCTCCAAATCCATCTACGTAAACTCTCGCCTAGCTACAACTTTCACTTATGTCAGTAACATCAGACCAACCCTTCCGAATCTCCGCTCGCGACACCGATACCTTTTCCGTTTATGCTCTAAATCTCGCACATCTTAAAGTCTACACCATAAATCGGCTTAATATCACCACTATACTATCTATATCACATGACAGCAGGCTGCTATAATCCATGCATTAAGCTTCAGCTCCAAATTCCAATCAGAATCTAATCAAAATCATACTAAAATCAAAAATTAAATACTCATCAAAATCCAAATCAAATCAAATTCTAAATCATCTGCTGTTCCAATGCATGAACCACTACTATATGCTGTATATACCTACATTCTACATAAATATACATTTTTCATATTATCTTAGTATTCTTCCTCACATTAATACAATGTCAGTAACATCAGACCGGTCCTTCCAAATCTCCGCTCGCGACACCGATATCTTTTCCGTTTACTCTCTTAATCTCGCCATCTTGCACACCTCAAAGTCAGCACCATACACTTTCACTTATGACATTAACATCAGCTCAATCCTTCCAAATCTCCGCTCGCGACACCGCTACCTTTTCCGTTTATGCTCTAAATCTCGCTATCTCGCACATCTCAAAGTCTACACCATAAATCGGCTTAATATCATCACTACCCACACAACACGCATGTCTTAATGACGTTGTAACGACGTCTTAAAAGAGACGTCTCTGTGACTTTGTTAGATATACGTCTATATGACGTCTTAGAAAAAACGTCTTTCAGACTTTGTTAGAAATACGTCTGTATGACGTCTTAGAAAAAGTGGCTTTAAGATTTGCTAGAACGGCGTATTTTCGATCGCATCATCCGACCGATAGATGGCTTTTGATGAGATCCGTTTCTCGTAAGAAAAATACGATGAGCGATGTTATATAAGTACGGCACAATTTGTATCAGTTATATCGTGGAGTCTATACTCTCTTATAATGAAGTGGCATATACATATATACTTTTGGAATAATATAATAGTATATTAATTACTACAAGCACACTGCACAACGCTAGCTCTTCTTTCATGTTTTTCTCAATTTATAGCCAGACAACATGCATGCAAAAATAACGTCTTAAATGTCTTTAAAAAGTCTAAGGAACGTTTTAAAATAATGTCTAATCTACGTCTTAATGCATTGTACTAAAGACGTCGTAAATAGTGACATAAGACGTCCCAAAGACGTTTAAACTACGTCTTTCTAAAAATTTTTTAAGACGTCTAGGGATTTTTATGACGTCTTTTAAACGTCTTTATGACGTCAAAATGTTATCTGGGTATACTATCTATATCACCTGACAGCAGGCTGCTATAATCCATGCATTAAACTTCAGCTCCAAATTCAAATCAAAATCTAATCAAAATCATACTAAAATCAAAAATCAAATAATCATCAAAATCCAAATCAAATCAAATTTTAAATCATCTGCTGTTCCAATGCATGCACTACTACTATATGCCGTATTTATGCATAAAAGCGACTTCCTCTCCGATTTGCTTGATATTTTAGTATGTTGTTGGGGATGTCTTCCCGAGTCATTTCATATATATATATAAGGGTCGGACTTAAATAGTTTTGGAGATACTGGCTGAGAAAGGATAAAAATAATAAATACAAAAATAAACGTTTAATGATGATTTATTCAACACTATCATTAGGAATCTGAAAAATTTCAGCCATTGCATCAAAGAATGCGGTAATCCGAGCGTAAACAAACCAATAGAGTCACTTTGAAAACATAAACAAACATGCTGTACTACACAGGGACTGCCGCACTTCCCCAGTGAGAAATGAAAAGTCGAAATGATATCACAATAATATCGGAAATATTTCCTCGAAATTCAAAATCTATTCGAGAAACAGATGGTCCTGGTTTCGAGGTCCTTTTCGATATCGAAATCAGCTCGGTTTCGAGACATTTTCGATATCGGAATCAGCTCGGTTTCGAGACATTTTTGATATCGGAATCAGCTCGATTTCAAGTAATTTTTGACATCCAAAAGAGCTAAATTTTGAATTATTTTTTACATCAAAAGCAGTGCAAATTTAACATACCACATCGAAGCATTAGCTGGGTTTCGTACAACGCATATGCGTGCACATATCTATAGCATACTACGTAACGTTTACTATAGAAAAATGCGTGCATATAATAATGCGCTTTACGGGATCCAGCCTATATATTGCCTTATCTTTTACCAATATGTATATGTAAACACGATTTACAAGAAATGTATTTATTGTTTATTAGATTAAATTAAACTAAAGGTAAGTAACAAAATTATAGGAAATACTATTTATTTTTGTATTTTATTTTTCTTCAAAATTTTCGTACTAATGAAAAATGTGTATAAGACATAGAAATAAAGAAGAAAGTACAAAATAGCTGCCGCCTCTCTAAAATTAAACAAACTTTCATGCATTATAATACTCTTGAGCAAAGCTACGTACAGTCCTTCTAAACAAAAGACGGATTGATAATCTTACACATCAGTATCATTTCATTAACTCAACAGCAGAATAACAACGAATTTCGCGCTGAATAAACTAAGAAAAAGTAAGAAAATCCGTTCAACATTTTGTGATTGACCTAGTAAAGTAAAATAACGTGTAAAAATAAGAGGTCAAAATGAGTCCACACATTGGTACATCGCAGTCTATAAGAATTATGCATAAAAGATTCATGTATAATACTCTCTAGCGTTGCAACTGCTATAAATTAGGTTGTATACCATTTGAATCGTATAACCGCAAGAATAAGATAACTAAATCAAAATTTGTAATTTCTACATCCTGATCGAAACATCACTATTTTTCCTTTTCTTGCCTTCTTTGTACGACTGTTCTTTTTAACAAAATTATAGGAAATACTATTTATTTTTGTATTTCATTTTTCTTTAAAATTTTCGTACTAATAAAAAATATGTATGACATAGAAATAAAAAAGAAAATACAAAATAGCTGCCGCCTCTCTAAAATTAAACAAACTTTTATGCATTATAATACTCTTGAGTAAAGCTACGTACAGTCCTTCTAAACAAAAGACGGATTTATAATCTTACACATCAGTATCATTTCATTAAGTCAACAGCAGAATAACAACGAATTTCGCGCTGAATAAACTAAGAAAAACTAAGAAAATTCATTCAACATTTTGTGATTGACCTAGTAAAGTAAAATAACGTGTAAAAATAAGAGGTCAAAATGAGTCCACACATTGGTACATCCACACATTGGTACATCGCAGTCTGCATAAAAGATTCATGTATGCATAAAAGATTCATGTATAATACTCTCTAGCGTTGCAACTGCTGTAAATTAGGTTTTATACCATTTGAATCGTATAACCGCAAGAATAAGATACCTAAATCAAAATTTGTAATTCCTACATCTTGATCGAAACATCACTATTTTTTCTTTTCTTGCCTTCTTTGTACGACTGTTCTTTTTTCTCTCGCGTATCTCATCCTAATGTCAGTTATTAATTTATGAACGGAACTGCGAAATGAGAAAATCGATCTATCACTTTCCTATATATTATACAACGTTTTCCAAAACTATCAATACGTATATTCGGATTTTGAGAGAAAATTATTTTAATAAATAATTTTACAGATAATAATTATCTTTATGACTTGCTAAAATCTTTGAAATACTTAAAAATTAGCCGTATTATGTTGATGACTTTGTCCCCCTTACAGACTCGAAGACATGTCCTTTAGTCCTTTTCCCAAAAGAACCATCTTCCTGCTTTCTCCATGAGCTGTTGGTCAGCCACGTTGAAGAAATTTTCTCTGCCACAGAAATATCACTGACGTCAAACCTGATTAGTAGAGCTCCTGGAAAGCAAAAAATAATAAAAAAGATAAGATGACATTTTCGCCAATCACTGTGACAATTGTTGTAAGTATAAACTAATAATCATAAATTTTCAAATAATTTTCAAGAATCATAGAATTTAAATTTTTAATAATACTTTTGTACCAAAGTTGACCTCCATTAATTTGTATTATTTAGATATTTGAAGGAGTGTCAAGCAATGTCTTATATGACAAAGAAATGTTAGGAAACAAAGGTTTCAGTTTAATTAGCAGCAAGTCAAGTTTTCACATTGAAAGCAAACCACTTTCCAAGGCCCAAATATGCAACTCTTCAATAAGATAAGTTTCCTTTTCCTCGTTATTCTCAAAGTAAAGTTCCATTTGGTCATGGTTAGGATCTTGATTAGAATTTGCAGATGTGGTAGATCTTGAATCGTCACTATCATCGCTACTGTTATTACTGGAAAATCACCATCACTATCGTTGACATCAACATCATCACTCGAATGATTACTTTCATTAAAATTATCATCATAACCATTATCATTTACATTTTTGCTTCTGTCTGCACTTTCATATTCCTTGTTATCTTGTCTACTTAAAACATTTAAATTGCTAGAAGCTGCTGCAATGCAATCCTCCTGCATTTCAGTTTCTTGTGTTATCTCCACTTCGACTCTCATTATCTGAACTGTCTTCTAATAAATCAACGAAAGATTTATAAAGAATCGAAGAAATATTTTCTAGTCTTGCTCTTTTGTGCTTTGCTCTGTTGATCTTTCTGTTAAGTTATCTCTTAAAATACCTGATCTTCAAGATAAATTAAAAAGAAAAAGTTAGACAAATATTTTCCTCAATACAAGCAAGGAAGAAAGTATCTCTCAAAACTAACGCTGGTATAAGAATGCATAGTCAGATGGACTAGAATCTTGCTTGAAGGTTAGGATGTCAAGGCAACACAGGCTGTGATCAATTTGGCGCTATAAATGGTTCGAAGCGTTAAACTGGAATCACACAATGCAAGATTGTCATGCCTGCATTCTTGCACGCTGACTGACGCTGACCAATGCATTGAACGTTGCTCGTTTTGCTGTTTAAAACGTTAACTTTCCATCGTTGCAAGCTTCGTATAACTTTATGCGACGTTTTAAACAGCAAAACGAGCAACGTTCGATGCATTGGTCAGCGTCAGTCAGCGTGCAAGAATGCAGGCATGAAAATCTTGCATTGTGTGATTCCAGCTTAACGCTTCGAAGCATTTATAGCGCCAAATTGATCACATGAGCCTGTGTTGCCTTTACATCCTAATCTTCAAGCAAGATTGTAGTCCATCTGACTGATATGCATTCTTATACGAAATAACGAAGGGTAAAATAATATTTCTAGTACTCACTGGTAGATTTTCGTTGTCCATTGCAAGATATAATAAACCCTGCAAGCTGAAGCCACTGCACGTGAGAACAATTACGATGTTTAACCAGCAATACTGCTACCTTTGAAGCATTTATAGCGCCAAATTGATCACAGCCTGTGTTGCCTTTACATCCTAACCTTCAAGCAAGATTGTAGTCCATCTGACTGATATGCATTGTTATACGAAATAACAAAGAGTAAAATAATATTTGTATTACTCACTAGTAGATTTTCGTTGTCCGTTGCAAGATATAATAAACCCAAGCTGAAGCCACTGCACGAGAACAATTACGACGTTATATAACCGGCAAAACTGCTACCAATGAACCGCTGTACGTCCGCTACATGTGGCTACATGCCGCCAAATGCACCGAGATTAGGTTAGGCTCGAGCGATATAGCCCCGCAAGAATCGATATATCGATGTATCGCGGCGTGTTGCTTTCGTCGACGACGCCGAATCAGCTATGTCCGCTCGCGGCGTGTTGCTTTCGCTGACGACACCGAGTCGGCTAGAGTCCGCTCGCGGCGTGTTGCTTTCGCCGACGTCGCCGAATCGGCTAAGTCCGCTCACGACCGTATATATCGTCAATCAACCGCAGTATATATATCGATACACTTATCCCGATAGGAAAGACATACATATATGTACATGTATATATAACATTATATGACGAAACCTGGATGAAGTTGGGAATGCTGCAATTTAATATGTTTTAATATGCAACAATATCATATTGATATCATTTCGATCTCAAATCGACATTTTACGTATAAACGGATGTGCACAGAGTTACAACCAGTAACTTTGAACAAAACAGTAGTATAGGAGTGGCTATTTATCATTATGTCAGTTTATTTAAAGTTACTCGAAAATAGGTCGAAATTCAAATAAACGTCGAGTTTTTTACCCTTGTCGAGCTAATTTTGACGACCACGACGTTGTTTTGACATCCTTTCGGTATTACATTTCTCACTGGGTCTCCGCATGCAGGGATGGGTATTTATATACCAACTATTCATCGTACATATAAATATGTACTTTTCATATACCAACTGTTCTCTGCTTTAACAAGTATGTGCTTTGTAAGTTGAAGCACATACAAAGCACACACTTGGTTGAAATCCTTCAGATTCCTAATGATAGTGTTGAATAAATCATCATTGAACGTTTATTTTTGTATTTATTATTTTTATCCTTTCTCAGCCTGTATTTCCAAAACTATTTAAGTCCGGCCCTTATATATATATATGAAATGACTCGGGAAAACATCCCCAACAACATATTAAAAAATAAACCAAATCGGAGAGGGAGTCGCTTTTATGCCTAAATACCTCCTTTCTCAGCTTGTATCTCCGAAGCTATTTGAGTCCGACCCTTATATATATATATATGAAATGACTCGGGAAGACATCCCCAACAACATACTAAAATATCAAGCAAATCGGAGAGGAAGTCGCTTATATGCATAAATACCCTATATGCTGTATATAACCTACATTCTGCCATAATACACATTTTTCATATTATCTTAGTATTCTTCCTCACATTAATACAATGCCCGTAACATCAGTCCGATCCTTCCAAATCTCCGCTCGCGACACCGATACTTTTTCCGTTTGCGCTCTAAATCTCGCCATTTTGTACACTTCCAAGTCTGCACCATCAATCGACTTAATATCATCACTATACTATCCATATAACATGACAGCAGGCTGCTATAATTCATGCATTAAACTTCTGCTCCAACTCCAAATAAAAAATCTAATCAAAATCATACTAAAAGCACATAATCACCGAAATCCAAATCAAATCAAATTCTCAATCATCTGCTGTTCCAATGCATAAATTACTACTATCTGCTGTGTATAACCTATATTCTACAAAAATACACATCCCAGTGAGAAATGACATTTCGATCGACATCGAATCGGTATTGATTCGATGTCAAAAACAATATTTCGGCATAGAATCGATACCGATTCGATGTCGATCGAAATATCATTTCTCACTGGGATTCTTTATATTATCTTAGTATTCTTCCTCACATTAATATAAAACCTCCTCACTTGCGCCATTTGTTTTTTTGCTACCTTTTTGCTTGTTCCGATTTATTCTCTTGCCTTTACACTCTTCTCCAGCTGTTCTCCTGCTCGTCCCCCTTTATCTCTCTCCCGTTCACCCATATCCTCCTGTTTGTTTGAGCTACCGAGTTCCCTTCCTTTCTCTCTCTGCGCGTCTTTTCCTCCAGTTTCCACCTCATCCTCCTTTCTTCCTTTGACAATTCTTTGTCCACCCTCACGCCCCATCTTTTCTTTATCTCCCATCTTTTGTTAAATATCTCCTCCTTTCCTCCATCCTTACAATCCTCGAATTCATCTCCGTGATCTCCTGTCTCGCTTCCATCAATTCCCTCTCCAATCTTCTCAGCCCTCTCTCAAACACTTCCATCTTCCGGTAACTCTCGCACACGTCCTTTCTCCTCTCTCGATTGCCTCTAACCTTCCGCTCTTTCCTCTTTACACAGTGCGCAACCTTCCTCACCTGCAACCACGAGTGCCTCGTACCACGCTCAACCTAACCTTTCCTCCATCCTTACAATCCTCGAATTTATCTCCGTGATCTCCTGTCTCGCTTCCATCAATTCCATCTCCAATCTTCTCAGCCCTCTCTCAAACACTTCCATCTTCCGGTAACTCTCGCACACGTCCTTTCTCCTCTCTCGATTGCCTCTAACCTTCCGCTCTTTCCTCTTTACACAGTGCGCAACCTTCCTCACCTGCAACCACAAGTGCCTCGTACCACGCTCAACCTAACCTACCCCGTCATCGAAACTACTGCCACGTGTTGCCAACCTTTCCCCGGCGGACAACTCGGCAGCGAGCTCACTGAAGTTAGCCGGACAACTTTGACTTTTTACATTTTTTTAATTACGAATCGTTTCGTTGGTCGTTTGTTGTTGATTGTTGGACTAATGAAAACGTTTGTTGGTTAATAGTTTTTACGTAAACACGAAAAAATTTTTGAGTGTGAATTTAGCCGGTAAATATATAATTCTTTACAGTTTTTGTTTCAAAAGGGGGTCAATCGATGCGGAATCGTTTGTTGGTCCCGAATAAACTAATGAAATCGTTTGTTGGATCACGGTTTCGCTTAAAAAGGCGAAAAACTGTATATTCGTTTAGCTGCACCGGAGAGTGGGGGTGAGACGTAGAATATGTGGTTTCGGAACGCATTTTTCCGAATTGCCCGATACGTAATAGTTTAAACTATTTCCCATTTATTTATCAGATCGGCTACATTTCACGTGCAAAAATATAGGTAAGTGTAAAATGCAAATTTAATTCTGAAAATTAGTAAAAAGTATATTCTTGCAATAAAAGATATAGATTGCAAAAGTAGAGGTAACCTAAAGTTGTATTTGAACAATTACATCAAATTATAGATCTATGAAATATAGAAATAAACTTATATTGTATGTACAAGTACCTAGATATAAGTAATTTTGTCATCGTACGGAAACTCGCAGTTCAAACTAACTATAAAATTGTTTGCAGATGCTTGCTGTCATTGATGGCATTGTGAATACAGATCAAAGAGGTAGAAAAGCAGTGGAATACCTCATGCATTTCCAAGTAAGTTAGAAAAGTTTTAGCGAAGCTACTTAATCTTGTAGAAATCACATTAAAGTACACACATTAAGGAAATATAAATATATTTTATCATTGTGTAAGGGTTGGAATCTGTCTTGGGACCGTTGCGTAACAGAGGAATATGTGCGCAAAGATACAGAAGAGAATTGTCAACTTCAACTGTACAGAATTTGTAGGCCAAACGTGGAACGTTTATGCAGCATCTGTTTTATTTGGCTTCCAACAAGATGATATTCACTTCAAACTGTATTCAAAAAGATTGAGAGAAGAGGTCGCAAGTATCTTGTCACATGAAGATGTAACTTACGACGCAAAGTTTTCTGTTGTGGAGAATATTATCTCCAGGCCAAATGAAGATCATCCAGCAATCAAGGTAAAAGAATCTACACATAATTTTAATTCTTGATCTTTTATTTAATATCTTATTCGAACATGTACATTAGAAATGCAACAAAGTTTTAAGTTTGCTTAAAATATATTTTAGATTGAAGTTATAGCTAAGACCAATGGTCGTGAGAAAGATGTCAAGAAACCTATTTATAAAGGGATATTATTATTCTGGAGGATAACACAGACTGAATCAAATATACAGAATTCCATAAGATTGCCCCTTTTGCTATGTCGTGGCACTCGCAGCTGTATGGATGCAGTGCACGCTATTATTGGTTGTATGTTCGATTGCTTGGTAATTGCACTACCAGCTAACGAGGACGACTTAAGCAGGCTGATTTCAATTATAATTATGGCAACTGACAAAGAGGACCAACCGATACTTTCTGGTAAAATTCAAATGGAATACACAGTGCCAAAATTACCAGTTACAGATACCATTACAGTTAAATTTTACACTCCAGACCTGAGAAAGATATTATCAGCGTACGAATGTTAACGTTTAGAATTGTACAAAAATATCCAGTATAATTGTTTGTAGCACGTATTTTATACCGCTATTTATTAATTTGCAGCATTATCGAAGATCGAGATGACAGAGTTAACATATCTCTTGATTATGAACACATAGAAATGTTTTATGAAGTCTTGCACAAGCAAATGTTAATGCTAGGAGGTTTGCAGTTAGGATTATGTACGCTGCATAGGATTAATCTGCCTGGAATAACAATAACGGAGAATAGTGACTTTTTACATTATCTTTATTTTTTCTCATTTTACATCGAAATCGTCTTAGAATCTTATAGTTGATGACACGTTCGTATAGTCCGTAATGTCTTTTTTTATCTTTAGAAATGAAAGTAATGAACATAGAAATTATGAATAATATATTGTTGTACTTCAGTGACAAGGCTCTTGATATATTTCATACAGTACGTGCATATTGATATATAAATCTTTTGTTATTTTAACGTCTTGTGATATGAATAACACATGGTTTAGATAACAGTATTGTAGTGGCGGGTGGTTAGAGATATAAGTTTGAGAGAGAGAGAGAGAGAGAGAGAGAGAGAGAGAGAGAGAGAGAGAGAGAGAGAGAGAGAGAGAGAGAGAGAGTGTGTGTGTGTGTGTGTGTGTGTGTGTGTGTGTGTGTGTGTGTGTGTGTGTGTGTGTGTGTGTGTGTGTGTGTGTGTGAAAGAGTGTGTAGGAGAGATGAGTGTGTTCTGCGAGCGCGTGTGTATGTTTGAAAAGAAAAGCGGGCGCGAGGCGACGTTGTCGTTGCCGAGCGAAAAAACAAAGGACTACGCCGAAGACGACGCCGCGAGGAAGGATCCCGAAAGCGGGCAGAGTCGATCACGGCGTGATAGAGTGCGTCTCGTGAATGCGTGCGTCTCGAGATTCGAGAAAAGCGTTAGCGGCACATAGTGCAAGCGTAATTGAGAAAGCGAAAAGTGTTTCTGTGACTAGCACATCTAGTGCACGCGTACTGTGTTTGAAGAAAAATACATTTATATCACACATTCCACTAATTTTCTGTCTCCGTTCCCGTAACATCCTACAGTATGATTGTTGCAATGATTCTTTTTTAAACGTATACACAGAATAATTATTTAATATTGTATATATCTCATCACAAGTTATTAATTCTTTTGTATGGATTTCTATATCGCATATATCTATTATAGTTTCTTTATAAGGTACATTTAACAGTAAAATATTTCTTTATGTGATCTGTTATACATACTTCTTCTGATGTTCCAATAATTGTTTGCGTCTTTCTTGTTGAGGTGTACTGTCATCAGTTTCTAACTTAACATTATCTTTTATACTTATGCGGTTTTTGTAAAATTGCCTACAAACAGCTTCCCTTGCATCACAATCGTTTTTGTTTTCGTTACTGTTGCCCATATCATCGTTTGGTAATTCCGCCATTTCCACTAATTCCACTATATTTATTAAATACCTGAAACAAAACAATAGTTTCTTGTTTTGACAGTTGATGTAAATATTGCTCTTTTTCTTACCTATATAACAGGAGATGAAATAATATGCGAAATCGAAATATATACGCAAGCCGTCCGCAACTTCTCTGCATATATTTACTTCGTTTACTGTTTTCTCTATCGCATTATACACTTTATTCCGTTAAGGTTTCTCTGGGATATTTGTAAACTGTGTCGTAGTGAAATGCTGTACCAAGGATTCTAGAATATTTATCACAGTAGGTTGCGCCGGAAGTACAAGCTGAAATAAATATCAGTAATATATTTGCATGATATTTGTTTTCAGGGAAAGATTAGTTTTTAACATAAATCACAATCCTTTGTATAATTTTAATTTTAATATGAAAATTAAATAAAATGCAAACAGCAGGAATAGTTCTTGGTTGTTGAAAAATGTATCTGGCACCAATGCTTTATAGCTTATATCTGTAATATACAGGGTGTAACTGAAAGGTCTGGCCAAACTGTGATGACGGATTCAGGACACCAAAACAACAAAAAAAGTTCATATACACATAGGTCCGATATGACCTTGTTTTCAAGTTATACCGTGTTTTCAAGTTACCGCGTCTCGGATTCTGAAATTTGCCAGTTTGTTGATCCGAAGCGAATCGCGAACATCATGGACGCTTATTCACTCGAGGAATTGACTGATATGCATCTAATGTATGGACGAGCGTATGGCAACAGTCGGGAGGCTAGGCGTCTCTATCAGGAGACCTTCCCAAATCGGCGAATACCGAATAGGCAGACCTTTGTGGCTATTGATCGCCGACTTCGAGAGAAAGGAAGATTGCAGCCTGTTGCTGTAGACTGTGGGAGACAGAGAACCATCAGAACACCTGCTGTGGAGGAACGAATCCTGGACCACATTGATGAAAATCCCGGTGCCAGCACTAGAGGAATTGCAGCGGTGGAACGTGTATCACACATGACTGTCTGGAAGGTTGTGCACGAACAGTTATTGTATCCATACCGCCTGCAGCGCGTTCAGGCTCTGACACCGGCCGATTATCCAGCACGAGTGACATTTTGTCAGTGGTTCATGCAGCAATGTGCCAATGACCCTTTGTTCATTTCGTCAGTGCTGTTCACGGACGAAGCAGGCTTTACCAACGTGGAGATCCTTCAGCAGCGAGTTGTTGAGTGCTGCGATACAATCCGCAACACACCTAGTGTATTTGAACGTGTTCGACAATCGATGGCAAGGCGTACCCAGGCCTGTGTCGTATTACATGGAGGACACATCGAACACCTTTTATAGGTCTGTAACTTGAAAACAAGGTCATATCGGACCTATGTGTATATGAACTTTTTTTGTTGTTTTGGTGTCCTGAATCCGTCATCACAGTTTGGCCAGACCTTTCAGTTACACCCTGTATATTAACTCAAAAATTAATTACTAGCTTACCTTATTTTTATTATTTATTAGGTCATAATCCTGCTCTAGAATCCGTTTTAATGTGCTATCTATATCAAGATCATCGCCTGGTTTCATACTGGCTCCAGATTGGCTACTACCGCCCGCTGTGTTCATCGTCACTCGTTTCACCCATGTAACCAGAACTACTCTTTGTATTCTCTTCTATGTTTACGTCCTATAAATTACAAATGTAATTCTTATAAACTTTTCTTACTTTCGCAGTCCTCGATCTGCAATATCATACGGATAAATTAAATCATGCGTTAAATTAAACCTTTCATAGCGCGGCAACGTCAAGAAAATTACGTCCTCACAACACGATAGTTAATCAGCGTTACATATATTTTTCAAGTTATTGCTACTATCTCTTTCTGTTATTGGATTATAAAAGTTCTGAAACGTTCAAAATCAAATTTGTAACTTGAAAATAAAACTTACTTCTGTATCATAATCAGCGTGTTGGCCTGAACTGCCATCTTCGAAAGATCCGGTCGTAGCTGTGATGCTGCTCGACAGCTACCGCTTCTCACTCTACGACGAGGTTCTTGATGCTCTGTTTCGGTTAAGCGCTTTGACGTCTTATGGCTTCTCTTCTTGCGTTTGTGGCGATATAAATAAGCACCCCTGTTTCATTAGAAAAAGAAAATAGTATACCAATTCATAATAAATCATTAAATTTGTATAATATAGAGTTTCAGAAATACGTACAGCTGAAGCTGCGTTTTTTGTGCTCCCAGCCAGAACGCTGATGTCGATTCGACATCTAATCGACGTCGAAGAAGTCTAGAGTACGTCTAATCTAAATGAATGTCTAGAAATATCGCAATTTAGACGTCTCTTGCTCTGAGTATTTTAGCAATCTATTTGTGATATATAAACCATCGGAAGAGAGTTTTTTATAAAATTTCGAGATTTTACTTTGTGGACTGCTTGCTTCGGCCTAGACGTCTATTTGATGTTTAGTCGACGTCTAATGTGTGCCTTTTGATTCGATCTATGTGCGTCAAAATAAGCGTATGTTTTGTACTTTGTCTATATTTGCTAAAAGTGAGATAAATATTTAGAAAACAAGGTAAAAAATATTGTGGATTGCTTGCTTCGGCCTAGACGTCTATTCGATGTTTAGTCGACGTCTAATGTGTGCCTTTTGATTCGATCTATATGTGCGTCAAAATAAGCGTATGTTTTGTACTTTGTCTACATTTGCTAAAAGTGAGATAAATATTTAGAAAACAAGGTAAAAAATATTGTGGATTGCTTGCTTCGGCCTAGACGTCTATTCGATGTTTAGTCGACGTCTAATGTGTGCCTTTTAAAAAACGTTACCTACACACATCTGAAACTGAATTTAATACGATTTCAAATATAAGATCCAACTATGAATGTCGGAGCCGGGCTTAAAGCCTTGTGTCCACGATTCAAGAACTTTTATTACACATTATTTGATATTTATTTTACATAAATTATTTATTTACAATAATAATTTTAAAAAACATTTATTTAACATTTATTCGGCAATAATATAATATTTATGTAATATTGACTATTTATTTGTAATAATAATTTGAAAAAAAATTTATTTAACATTTATTTGACATTAATTTAATATTTATTTTATATTAATTATTTATTTGCAATAATGATTTAAAGAAAACGTATATTTAACATTTATTTAACATTAATTTAATATTTATTTTACAATAATTATTTATTTACTAAAATAATTTTAAAAAACATTTATTTAATATTAATATTAACTTAAAATATTATTTAACAATAACTATTTAATTATAAGAAATTATCATTTTTCTGTTATTGTTTTGCTCTATAAATTATGTGGCGGTAGGGGCCTACGGTTATGACATGTAGACAATATATAACACTTATATTAAATTAAGAAGTAGTCTACCACGTAAGGCAGTTGGCTCACGATCCAGAGGTCCCGAGTTCGAATCCCACTAAGGTAAGTGTGTTTTTTAAGACATTTAATCAGTTACAAATACTTATTTTCAGATGGAATCATCATAGGCTGCATCTTAAGAAACAAATTTAGTTAAAAAATAGTAATAAAATTTCGAAATAAATATATATATTTTTTATTTTGGGTGAATGTCGGAAATAGGTATGTGCCTGCCGTAGCTAAATTTTTGTGACCCTTACCTAACTTACGACAAAAATTTAGCTACCGCACACAAATTTTTGCTGCCGTAGCTAATCTTTTCTTTCCGTGTAGTGTACTGAGTACTTCAGTAATACTTTTCTATGAGGGATGTCAATAAGACGTCGGAAAGACGTCGAAATCTTAGATCGATTAAACATCTAAATATGGACCGTTTTTAGGTCTATATAGATCTTAATTTAGATTAGACGTAGATGGTAGATAGATGTTAGCTCTAGACGTCTATTTGACGTCGGATCGACGTAACTATTCTGGCTGGGCTAGATCTCGTTGAAGTTGACAATTCTCTTCTGTATCTTTGAGCACATATTCCTCTGTTACGCAACGGTCCCAAGACAGATTCCAACCCTTACACAATGATAAAATATATTTATATTTCCTTAATGTGTACTTTAATGTGATTTCTACAAGATTAAGTAGCTTCGCTAAAACTTTTCTAACTTACTTGGAAATGCATGAGGTATTCCACTGCTTTTCTACCTCTTTGATCTGTATTCACAATGCCATCAATGACAGCAAGCATCTGCAAACAATTTTATAGTTAGTTTGAACTGCGAGTTTCCGTACGATGACAAAATTACTTATATCTATAGGTACTTGTACATACAATATAAGTTTATTTCTATATTACATAGATCTATAATTTGATGTAATTGTTCAAATACAACTTTAGGTTACCTCTACTTTTGCAATCTATATCTTTTATTGCAAGAATATACTTTTTACTAAGTTCAGAATTAAATTTGCATTTTACACTTACCTATATTTTTGCACGTGAAATGTAGCCGATCTGATAAATAAATGGGAAATAGTTTAAACTATTACGTATCGGGCAATTCGGAAAAATGCGTTCCGAAACCACATATTCTACGTCTCACCCCCACTCTCCGGTGGAGCTAAACAAATATACAGTTTTTCGCCTTTTTAAGCGAAACCGTGATCCAACAAATGATTTCATTAGTTTATTCGGGACCAACAAACGATTCCGCATCGATTGACCCCCTTTTAAAACAAAAACTGTTAAGAATTATATATTTACCGGCTAAATTCACACTCAAAATTTTTTTCGTGTTTACGTAAAAACTATTAACCAACAAACGTTTTCATTAGTCCAACAATCAACAACAAACAACCAACAAACAATTCGTAATAAAAAAAATGTAAAAAGTCGAAGTTGTCCGGCTAACTTCAGTGAGCTTCGGCAGCGACGCTCCGCCGTTGCGTTTCCGCGCCCTCTATCTCCAACCACCTTCACGGATAACGCGCCACCATCGGCGTCGCCGGTCTCCGGTTGGCTCTCTGTTCTCACTACTCATGATGCGTATCTCTGCCGTCGCTTCTTTGACGTCCCACTCGCCTCTCTCGGTCCTCTTCGTCGTATGCGTGAGTGCTCCACTTTTATATCTCCATCACAGCGCCACCTTCTTACACTTGCGTCGCTTTTCGCTTACCCCTTCTCTCCGGATTTCTCTTGCTCCGCTCCTCCATCGCCTCACCCCTCTCTCCGCCTGTCTATATCTGCTCCGACTTAACCTCTCATTCCTCCTTCTTTTTTATCCCTCCGTGACTGCTCCCTCCGTCGACTTCCGTTCCTCTTCCAAGTGCTCCGCTTCCTTCGACCCTCCTTTGCATCCATCACTACTTTCTATCACTCTCCTCAGCTTCCTGCTCCTCCATTCCCTTACAAATTTCACCTTACATTATCGGAGCAACCATCCGCCACACGCGCACAACCGGAAGTCCCAATTATATAAGAAATAGTTTTATAGGTATTATTATTCTTTAATTATATTCATCAATATAATTAAAAACCAGACCAGTTTTCATACACATTCTATTTTATATAGATAGATAGAAAATTCGTTAAGATTTAAATGTTGCTCTAATTTTCATTAATTTTGAGATATTGGTCTATTTATAATTTTATTAGATTTTTTTTATAAAAAAAATACTTTCTAAAAGAAATTAAATCCATCGTCACAATCCCCGAAGAATTAGAAAAATTTTGGCACCGGTTTCGAGAAAATCGGTATTAGGTAATTATATAGATAGAGAAAGCTTTCTTTTAAAAGAAATTAAACCCATAGTCGCAATCCCCGTAAAATTAGCAAAATTTTTGCACCGCTTTCAAGAAAATTTGTAAAACAAAAAATTGAACCCCATGGTAATCATCTCCAAGAAATTAGAAAACTTGCTTGCGATGTACACAGAACTTCGATATTTCTCTGCAAAAAATATCCGGGAAAACCAAGGGATAAAATTGGCAATCGGTAAGTAAAATATCGAGGTTCTGTGTACATCGCGAGCGAGCAATCTCGAAATGTCCGAAAAAACGCCCTGGAAAACCAAGGGATGAAGACGCTGATCGGTAAGTGAAATATCGAGGTTCCGTAGTAACCTATGTTTTGCGCAAGGATGTAAAGAGTAATGGCGTTTTTGATTTACGACTCAAACCGACTCGGGTCGCATCATGTATACAGGACTCTAGCATCATTGACGTGGAATACATACATATCTATGTATGTATTCCACGTCCATTGATGCGACCCGAGTCGGGTCGAGTAGCAAATCGAAAACGCCATAACTGTGCAAGAGTTTGTTTAGATCGGTCGAATAGTTTAGGAGTGTATAAAGAACAAACAGACTTAAAAAACGCCCGGGAAAACAAAGGGATAAAATCGGTAATCGGTAAGTGAAATATTGAAGTTCTGTGCATACATCGCGAGCGAGCAATCTCGAAATTCCCGAAAAAACGCCCGGGAAAACCAAGGAATAAAGTAGCTGATCGGTAAGTGAATAATCGAGGTTCCGTAATAGCCTATGTTTTGCGCAAGGATGTAAAGAGTAACTGTGCAAAAGTTCGTCCAGATCGGTCGAATAGTTTAAGAGTGTATAAAGAACAGACATACATACAGACATACAGACATTCTATTTTATATAGATAGATATAAAATTCGTTAAGATTTAAATGTTGCTCTAATTTTCATTAATTTTGAAATATCGGTCTATTTATAATTTTATTAAATTTTTTTTTCTAAAAAAATATTTTCTAAAAGAAATTTTAAATTCATCGTCACAATCCTCGAAAAATTAGAAAAATTTTGGCACCGGTTTCGAGAAAATCGGTATTAGGTAATTATATAGATAGAGAAAGCTTTCATTTAAAAGAAATTAAACCCATAGTCGCAATCCCCGTAAAATTACCCATGGTAATTATCTCCAAGAATTTAGAAAAATTTTGACACCTGGTTCAAGAAAATCGGTCTATTAATGAATGAGTAGTTTGCGGACAGACAGACAGACAGAGATTAAAGGATTATTATATTCCGGAAAAATTGGAAAAATATCGTAACCGCCTTCCAAAAAAATTGGTAACGAAAAACTGTATACTTTATGGCACTCCCCGGAAAATTCTACCCCCGTTTTATATACAACAATTCTGTGAGATTCGGTCAATTATTTCCGGAATAATTGGAAAAATATCGTAACCCGCTTCCAAGAAGATCGGTAACGAAAAACTATATACTTTATGGCACTCCCCGGAAAATTCTACCCCCGTTTCATATACAATTCTTTGATATTCGGTCAATTAATTCCTGAAAAATTGGAAGAATATCGTAATCGCCTTCCAAAAAGATCGGTAACGAAAAACTATATACTTTATGGCACTCCCCGGGAAATTCTACCCCTATTTTATGTACACTTCTTTAAAATTTGTCCATTAATGAATGAGTAGTTCGCGGTCAGACAGACATACAGACATACAGACAGACGTTAGGTACTTATATGTATAAGATAGAAAATTTGTTAAGATTTAAATGTTGCTCTAATTTCCATTAATTTTGAGATATCGGGCAATTTCTAATTTTATTAGATTTTTTTAGTCTTTTCTACCCCTATTTCATATATAATTCTTTAAAATTTGATTGACATTTCAAATTTCGGAGAATTTGTACATACATAGAAGCTTTATGAAGCTGAGTCTAATCAACCAAATCTTAAAGAATTATATATAAAATAGGGGTAGAAAAGACTGAAGAATATAATATAATTAGAAAAAATTGCCAATAATTAATACTAAATTGTCAAAAAACATCAATTTGTGAAAAATCTCAATTATTGAGACTTGAGATGTAGCCCTTAAAGGTTAAAATTTTAAAATATTAGCAATTTTTCTGATTCTATTATATTCTTCAGTCTTTTCTACCCCTATTTCATATATAATTGGTTAAGATTTGGTTGATCAATTCTGGAGTTATAGAAATTTTAGTAAATTTGGCACATACATACATACATACATACATACGGACATTTTTTAAAATTGCGATTTTTTGACGTTTTAGAACATTCTGAACACATTGGCGTCAAAAACTAAAAAACAATTTTTTCTTTGGTATTTTCTACCCCTATTTCATATATTTTTCTTTAATATTTGGTTGATTAGACCTAGCTTTATATGCGATCAAAGGTCCATATACGAAGTTTATGAAAACAAAGCTTCCTCTATGAGGAAGCAAAAAACCGACTCTAAAAAATGTAATTAAAACTAAATAAACTGCGCATATACAGGATGGCCCACCGAAAACGAAACAAGCTTAGGTTAAATGCCAAACTAAGGTTATATGCTAAAAGGCATACGTTTGTTTCGTTTTCTGTGGGCCACCCTGTATACGGGAAGTTCGAATTATCAAATGTATCTAATCACGTATATGAGGTATTCACAGTTATTTTGGCTATTCAATATTGTAATAACAGATATTGTTGCCAAACAAGGACAAATGAGTATTTATTGAAGATCCTGCAGGTATTTTAGTTATTTAATTGGCTACATAAGTATAACACATATAAAATTTTACATTTCTGTATTTTTTATTTTCTTAAAAAAAATAGAATCAGAAACGTTTGTGCGGAATTTATATAGATGTTGGAAAAACGAAAATACGTGTTGCACGTACCTTTAGGTCTTTAGTAATTTATAGTTTTCAAAATTAGATTATTTTCTCATAGCTTAAACGTTTAAACTAGTTGAATAAAATATATTATATTTAGCATAAGAATCTGTAAATTGTTTGCATTTTGCAAATAATACTACACGCAATTTGTACAGGCGCTGCGCATCAGACCTGATCTCTGAAATAGGGATGAGGGAGCTATACACAAAAGAAATATTTCGTAAATTGAGAGACTATAATTCACAGAATCGAATATTGCAATTAAACATTGGATGCGCAGAAATGAGGCACAAATTAAATGTTAACATATGATTATAAGAAATTAAATCATTCACATATCAAAATATGATTCACAGAATAAACTCAGTTAAACATAATATGATAAACAATCAGTAATATCACAAGCGGCAAATCATAAACAATTCGTAATGCAAAGGTAGGATGTACATGAAGATGACATCTGAACCAAATTCTAAGTATTGATAATCCTTGATTCAAAGATTGAATACTCAATATTTTTATAAGGAGATATTAAACGTTATATTAAACTCACATGATGTGATTCATTAAACTCACCATAAAGTCAGAATGCAAATTATTGTTGTCATTATCATACTAAATTGAACATAAATACTCTTTAATATTATTGTTATAATACACTTTATTCGATAAGAAATATATAGTGATTGAATCTCTCACATATTCCAACAATCTACAGAGTCATCTTCTTTACCAGAGAACATAATACACATATATGAATATATAATAAACATACGCAATAGATTTAATAGTTCGCAACGGTTATACATATAAATGTCATAAATAGATTATAGGTTTTGACTAACGTGAATATCGCCATGGATCTCTGATGGAGAATCACTAGCACAATTGAATATCGCATTAATAATCTCGTAGTAACGAAAATAACAAAAGACAATGGCGCTCGAATGAGTCACATTACTATGTTGCATTAAATGGCGTTGAAGACGCAGTCGTATTGCGACGACAAGGAAGAGAAATGAAGTAAAGAATACTGAATACATGCGTTTTACAGGCAGAGAACGTTAAGAACGTTATTTTCATATTTTACTCGACTCGCGGTCCATGGACGCTCAAATCAATTACAGCAAGAAACGTTATGCGCATAACAAGAAAGGGCATCTCTCGTCATGAGAAAGCATTGCCGAATGGCATGTCACTTATATTGTGCCTCTTTCTGTAACCGAAGGATCACACATTAGACAGACTGTAAACCAAGGTCTTAATGTGTATCAATATGACCGGATCATGAATATGACCGGATCCTCGATCACAAGAAAGATTCCGAATGTTACCTTATAAGCAGTTAACTACTGATAAGCAGTCATAATCACAGTGGTAGACTATTGCCCTAAAGGCTTCCTCGTCCTCAGGACTTTTGGATCCAAACAATGGATTCAATCATTTTATTACAATAAATTACTGTTGTTACACAAAATAATATGTCGTATAGTAACAGATTATTTTAATACGCTCGTAAAATTTACTTGCCACCTCTTGAATCAGAATTTTCTCTTTTCCTTATTGTAATACTTGTTTGATTTAACCCTTGATTGTTACATGGGGTCAAAGTAAGATTACCCTTTTTTAATTAAAGTAACATACTTAAGAGAACTATGCAAAATTTTGAGCAAAAAACGTTAAAGAATGAAAGTTATGATTTTGTTTTCTTTTTCGGAATTTACATTTTTAAAAGAATTTTCTTGAACATTATGCCACTCAGAAAATTAATTTTTTATAAGAATACATTCTACAATTTAAAATTTGAAAACAGTCTTAAACTTACAGTAATGTATTAGCATATAAAAATTATATGGGTGAGGTGTTAATAAAAATAACAAATTTTCGAAAATTGCTAGAAGCTTTACTCTTCTGAAATACATAGAAAAGCATTAGAACTATAATATAGGCCTCGAAAAGAGCCCAGAACTCGCGCGACGCACCAGCATATCACATCGTATCGGTAATAAATGTTTGCTACGGAAAACTAGCAGATAAGTTTCATTATGTTCAGAACTATTCGAAAAATATTTTAGATAAACCGGAACTGCGACATTTCGTACAGCATATCACTCTATTCTCTCTAAATACTCGGTTTTCGAGCGGTATTAATTTTTTAAACAATCGTGCAACATTGCTACACAGAGAGAAATATTTCTTTACATTCATTATTCCTATTTGTTTGGATTATATTTATTTCATGGAAACAATATTACTTTAAACCAAACATTATTTTGTTGAATACAAATTTTGTAGTTTTAATGCATTAAACCATATTGTTTAACGGAAAAAACACGATTGTTTGAAGCAATATGTTTCGATGAAATAACCATTTTCTTTGATCACACTAAATATTACTCAATGAAATAAAACACTTCTTTGATTGAAATATAAGAGTGTTACGCTATTTAAAATTAATTTATTGCTTAGAATAACCATTGTTACGCCTGTACGGGAATTCTGTAACTCGTTATGCAATATCGTTTTACCATATAGTATACCTGCTCAACGACAACATAACGATAACGATACTGCATAATGAGTTACAGAATTCCCTTGCGAAAAATATGACGCTGTATATTTTTTTTTTTGTAAGAAAGGAAGCATCAGAGCCAGAGGATCACCGCTAGCCCGTTCAATCATCAAAGTCAAGCAACGTCAGGCGGGGTTACTACTTGGATGGGTGACCGTTTTTTCGGGCGGGCCGGGCGCGCGGAAGTAAAATAATACAATACTTTGACCGAAATAATAAGATTCTTTAAGTTTAAGAACATTCAATTTTTTTCAAGAAATTATTTACTTTAAGGTAAAGAAACATATAATTTGAAAAGTCAAACAATTGTATTTTTTAATTTAAACATTGGTTCGGTTGGACTATTCCAATGCATAAATTTCTTTGGATTTAAGAAAATTTGTTAAATCTAAAGAATTATTTCTCTCTGTGTAGTGTCGGGAACTTTTTAGAAAATGCTTCAATATGCTCAGAACTATTCGAAAAATATTTTAGATAAACCGGAACTGCGACATTTTGTACAGCATATCACTCTATTCTCTCTAAATACTTGGTTTTCGAGCGATATAATTTTTTAAACAATTATACAACATTGCTAGTGTCGGGAACTCTTTAGAAAATGCTTTAGTATGCTCAGAACTATTCGAAAAATATTTTAGATAAACCGAAACTGCGCGACATTTCGTACAGCCTATCACTCTATTCTCTCTAAATACTCGGTTTTCGAGCGATATTAATTTTTTAAACAATCATACAACATTGCTAGTTTCGGGAACTCTTTAGAAAATGCTTCAGTATGCTCAGAACTATTCAAAAAATATTTTAGATAAACCGGAACTGCGACATTTTGTACAATATATCACTCTATTCTCTCTAAATACTCGGTTTTCGAGCGGTATTAATTTTTAAAACAATCGTGCAACATTGCTAGTGTTGGGAACTCTTTAAAAAATGCTTCAGTATGCTCAGAACTATTCGAAAAATATTTTAGATGAACCGGAACTGCGACATTTCGTACAGCATATCACCCTATTCTCTCTAAATACTCGGGTTTCGAGCGGTATTAATTTTTTAAATAATCGTGCAACATTGCTAGTGTCGGAAACTTTTTAGATAATGCTTCAGTATGCTCAGAACTATTCGAAAAATATTTTAGATAAACTGGAACTCCGAGATTTCTTCGGCATCTCACTCTATGCTACGGAAAACTAGCAGATAATTTTTTCAATCAACTGTTTTTTGGGTAAAATTACCAGAACTATTACTAAAAAGTATCAAGAACTATAGAACTCGACTGCATGCAACAAGAACTCTTTTATTTTTGATCTGCTAGAAAATGATCTGCTACGGGAAGTTAGCAGATCATTTTTTTGATCGACTGTTTTTTGGGTAAAATCACCAGAACTATTACTAAAAAGTATCAGGAACTATAGAACTCGACTGCATGCGACAAGAACTCCCTTTTATTTTTGATCTGCTGGAAAATGATATGCCAACTTCACAGACATCTATACTAGCTGGTCACCCGGGCTTCGCCCTGGAGGACTTCTCGCCCCTTTGTAGACATTTGTGCATAGAATTTGAAATTTATAAAGGTTTGTTACTTAAAACCAATGAAATTATAATACTTCTTTGTATATAGCATTTTTCGTTTTATAAATTGTTTCTGTTTTTTTTTTTAATACCGAAGGCCCTCTCCGCATCCCCCCTACCAACCCTGTGCAGAGTGGACCTCGCTTCAACTTACGAAGCATACTTTTCATATACCAACAATTCTCTGCTTTAACAAATTATTTCTGCTACAGATATTAAGCGTCGAAGTTAACAAAGTAGAAATAATTTGTTAAAGCAGAGAATAGTTGGTATATAAAAAGTACTTATTTATATAACAACTATTCATCGTGCATATAAATATATACTTTTTATATACCAACTACTCTCTGCTTTAACAAATTATTTGTTAAATAAACTACTCTCTGCTTTAACAAATTATTTGTTATATAAACTATTCTCTGCTTTAACAAATTATTTAACAAATAATTTGTTAAAGCAGAGAGTAGTTTGTTAAATAATTTGTTAAAGCAGAGAGTAGTTGGTATATAAAAAGTACTTTTTATATACCAACTATATTCTCTGCTTTAAAAAATTATTTGTTGAATAATTTGTTAAAGCAGAGAGTAGGTGGTATATAAAAAGTACATATTAATATGTACTCTTCACATACCTACTATTCTCTGCTTTAACAAATTATTTCTGTTTCGTTAACTTCGACGCTTAATATCTGAACAGCATATTCTCTGCTATAATAAAAAGACTGTTCAATATACAAACAATTCGCTGCTTTAAATAACTTTTCTTCGTTCATACATCGTCAAATATAACTTTGACACTTGGATTACCGCATTCTTTGATGCAATGGCTGAAATCTATCAGATTCCTAATGATAGTGTTGAATAAATCATCATTAAACGTTTATTTTTGTATTTATTACTAGCCTAATACCCGTGCTTCGTTACGGTATTTAATTACTTTAAATCGATTTAGACTCTAATAAACTTTTGTTTGATTGTAATGAACAATATTATCTTATGACATAATAAAAATGAATTAAAATTATGTTAGTGTTTGTTCGTACTTTTGCTCCAATTCTATTGCTTCAGATTTAAAGGGTATTTCCCATTATGATAGTCGAAATGCCCTCACTCCGCTTTTCGAAAAAAACCTACTGGAACTTATTTGTACACTAAAAAGAATAACTTCTATCACCCTGCCTCCATCCCCCTCCTCCCTCTCCTTCCGTGAGTGGCTAAAAATCCCTTTTCCTATATACTAATTTTTTTTTCGAAAACCTCCTGCTAAAAAAATCTGTAAAAATTTGAGTATATAGGGGACATACACCAAAATATACCCATATTTTTTCAGATTTTCTCAAGGTCATCTTCAATGGTTACAAAATTCCGAAAAATTTTAAATCGTTATAACATTAAAACAAAAAAACATACATTGAATTTTTTTTTTTTAAATACGTATTCTCATTTGTTCTAAATATACCAACCGATTTTTTTAAGTTTCCATAGGTGCGCCGTCTTTAAAAATGCAAAAAACCGTACTTTTTAGGTTATTTTGCCTTCTATCTCGGGAACGCCGAGGTCAAAATATCTGAAAAAATTTGTGTATATAGAAGCCATACACCAAAACATACCCAAATTTTTTTAGATTTTTCCAAAGTCATCCTCAAGGTAAAAAAAATTCAAAACCCCAGATTTTTTTTAGACATGTATTTTAATTAATTTCAAATTCTCCAATAATTTTTACACAGGTTTGACACCTTCAGAATAGCTCTGGGACACCTTTATATTCATTCAATAACCTTATGTCAATTAGAGTTGACAAATATTCATGCAGTTTTTAAACGCTTTCCAATAAAAAAAATAGGAAAACTTCTAAAAGATTAAAACTTGTGCATCAAAACTTGTAAAAGAATTAATGAATTTACATTTTTTGTGTCGTATTTCTTTTTGAATCACAGAATTTGTAATATGCAATTTCATATGTGTATTAAAGCATTTTTTCAGAAATAGCTAAATTATACATTGTTTTAAAAATATAAATATAGTTAAGTAAATATAAACAAATATATACGTGTTCAATCAAGTAAGAAGAAAAAAGCACGCGATTATTTTGATTGGAAACAACAGGAGAACTTTTTATTAAAATAATAGTTTACTGAAATCAGGAATGTACACTATTAATCTTCGTCACTGTCTTCTTCGATAACTGGTCTCACTTCGTCGATGTCGAAAAGATGTTGTAATTTCTCTACTGGTCGCACAATTCTGGATGAATATCTTGCATTTGATAAGTAGTAAATAAGAGCAGCTATGTGTGAACAGCATCCGACTGTTCTATTTCCATTAGCACAGTTGCAGTAGTAGCGTTTGATACCTCTCATGCCGATAGTATTAGGCTTGTAATGTATGTAGCATTTATACGTTTTACTACTAATATGCCTTGATCTTACTTTGAATTTTATAATATTTGGCATTTTATTTAAATAATTAATGACAAAAGAATTGTTTTCGTCCAGCATTTCCGCTAAATATGAAATGGACTGTTTTAATTGATAGGATCCAGTAAAAAATATTTCCAAGTCCGTCAATGTCATTTCTGGGAAATCTAATATGTCGTTTGATAACAATGTTATCTGCAAGAATATTATAAAAGAGTTATAGTTATAACCAAGCAAATACACCAAGTTACATGTAGCACATAGAAAAAAAAAATAGAATATTTGTTGCAAAATAAAATTTACTCCTTTTTATATATATATATATGTCCATCATTTTCATCCAAACAGTATTGTCCGCTTTTATTAAACTTTTACAGAATGTCCAGTTCCATATATGTATATATATATGGAACAGTTCCAATAATTTTTAAGTCTTGAATTTTTTCTCTTATATATAGTGCTTCTCAAGAATGGCAAAATCCAATTTAGAAATGGTATTACTTCTGCAGTCGGAATCATCGAGAGCACATGCCCATTTTGCAATTTAAGTTATTTTCTTACAATTATACATTTAATAAATGATCATTCTCGTTAAGAACTTTTCTTGGTATCCTATATCTTCTCAAGAAGCGTAAGCAAAAGTTTATGCATCTTTTCCTGAAAATTGTTAAGTAAAATAATTATGTAAACTTTGTGTGTCACATTATTAATAATATTATATTAATTGTCGTTGCACACATATGTATAAAACGGATTTTTAAAGTTTTAATTATTACAAAATTAGTGAAGACATTATATATAAAACGTTATATATAATATAATATAATAAACACTTTCTTTAATTGATTATTACAAGTGTTATTAAAGTAACGTAACTCTTCCGCAAAACTTCTTTTACAAAATTATTTCAAAAATTTATATAAAATTATTAAATTAAAGTATTTATATTATATATATAAGTATAATATCTAGATATATATAATAAAATATATCTATAACATTGTATATTTTTATTTATATTACTTACATTTATATTTTTTTATTATTAAATAAAATTATTGCAAAAAGACGTTATAATACGATGTCTTGTTTCATCTTTTAGTATGTGCATACCCTGTATATAGTCTTCTGTCAGGCTGACAGCTGTCTGAACCACTCACTCACTAAACGCACCTAGAGAGTCGTTCGCCGTCTCAAAATATTTCTGCGTTCCAAAACCCATCCAAAAAAAAGTGTTGCAACCTTTTTGCGACCGACTGTACATCATCGTGTTACACGCATAGACTTATATAGATAGACCGCCCCCTGCCGTGAAAGCACGCGTTATAGTCCGAGATCCGGTATTAGAAATTTATTCCCTCATTTGTTATTTATGAATGATACAAAATATATGCTAGATAACATATACATTGATACATCGCAAATAGGTTGCCGAGCTAAATCGGGTCCGGATAATGTTAAATGATTAAATGTTTCATTAAATTTATTCGATCAACTTCCTCGATTTGTTATTTATAAAAATTGTGCATTAGTTGAGAGAATATACTCAAAGGAATTGGAAAAATAAAGGTTGCCTACTTTCCCCTCTGCGCAGCTGTGGGGTTGCCAGGTATAAACAGGTGAGTAAGTGTTATTAATATACCCTCATCAGTTATTTAATCAAATTTTATATCAAATAAAAGCTTATTTAATTCACAATCCAACCGTATTAGGTTGCTTTATCAAAAAGTTGATTGCATCCATGGTTGCCTAGATTTTAGATGTAAAGTTTTAGTCCAGTCAAAATACGATCAGACCTAGAAAAAATTGCAACACAAGGTTTTATTACGTCATTGTGTTCAGAAAAATATACTGAACAACATATCCAAATTCCGCCATTTTCCGCTATCCCTAAGTATGTTTTTTATTAACAATTTATAAACAAATTTGTTTTTCTCCACAAATACGATAAATTTCGAAATTTTTGTAGAGATCAAAGTTGTAGAACAGACAAATATCTACAAAAAATGTTCTTATGAATTTTTTAAAATATCTCATATTATTTGAGATATTTGCAACAAGAGCTACTAGGCTACGCGCGGAGCGGAGAGTTCTAACAAGCACACGGCAGTCTCTACCGGTCGCTGCTAGTTCTCTAGGTTCTACAAGGAACTTGAGTTGGTTCTCGATACTAGTATATGTGTCTATGTATACACACATATACAGGGTGTCCCAAGACCTCACCGACAAACTTTGAGGAATGATAGGTCACACAGAGAGGATCATTTTTTGTTAAGAAACATATGGTCGCTGACGCGACCTTAAAGAGTTATGCATCCGAAAAGTCAGATTTCCGGTAAAATGTTTTAAACAAATAAAATTTATTTTTTCTTGCATGTTCTGAAAATTTACAATAATAGCTGTTTAAATTGCCTGCCCTGTACCTTATTACATTCTTGACACCTTCGCAGCATTGATTGTCCAACTCTGTCGAGTATGGCAGGGTTGTTTCGGATTTGTTGAAACGCAGTCCGAAACAACCCTGTCATACTCGACAGAGTTGGACAATCAATGCTGCGAAGGTGTCAAGAATGTAATGAGGTACAGGGCAGGCAATTTGAACAGCTATGCAAAAAAAATAAATTTTATTTGTTTAAAACATTTTACCGGAAATCTGACTTTTCGGATGCATAACTTTTTAAGGTCGCGTCAGCAACCATATGTTTCTTAACAAAAAATGATCCTCTCTGTCTGACCTATCATTCCTCAAAGTTTGTCGGTGAGGTCTTGGGACACCCTGTATATACATGTATATTAGAGTGGTCCTTGAAAATGGTAATTTTGAATTTTGACTGCTCGAACGGTTTGAAAGGCTCAAAAAAAAATAAAAAAAAATCAATGGTTTGAAAAGTACTTTAAAATAATGGCAAAAAGAATTTTTTATTTTTTAATTTTTAAAAATACTCTAACCACGAACCATTTTAGTCCAAAATTTTAAAAATTATTTATCACCAAATGAAAGGTTATTTTTTTACAAATTTAACCATGTATGATAAAGTTATGTTATGAAAAACCATTTTTGAGAAATCAAGAGACACGGTAGTGTCTCGCGCCAAGTACGCGCGGAGCGAGACAGCCGTGGCTCTATATACGCGACGCGACGAGTTGCGAGTACCCGAGATTTTTAGATCTCGATAACCAGTGAACGGATCAAATTCTAACTAGGCTTATCGTAAAGCTTGGACCAAATTTATATAAGAAAAGTGTTTCTATTTTTCCGCTACGTGCCCTACGAGCGGAGATATTACGATGCATAGGATAAAGTGTGAAATTTTTAATTAAGATACGTCATCGTCGTCGTCCCAGATCGTGACTTTTAAGGGTGACAATACATGAAGCGCGGAAGCGCGGAAACACGGAAACGCGGAAGACAAAATTTACTAGATTTCCGCGTTCCGTTCCGTCTGTTTTGAATGCCTTGTATTACATGGAGCATATTTTGAGCGGAAAAGCGAAACGGAGAATTATAAAATATTAATTTTTGACGGTATTTATTGATTAAAATGCTTGTGTTCAATAGATAAGTTGAAAAGATAAGCATATTAATAAAAATTGCAATGAATTAAGTGAACACAATTTTAAGAAATGAATACAAATGTCTATTTGTCACTATACTGTTCCGCTTTTCCGCGCAAATTGTGCTCCATGTAATACAAGGAGAACCAAACTCGCGGAACGAACGCGTCAAAAATCCGTTGTCAACGCGGATACAGTATACTCCATCAAATTTCGGAGCTGATTGAAAAAGAAAGCTTTTACATACTTCGATTACTTATTATTATATAAAAGTGCCAGTATAATATTATGTATCCAAACATCATGTTGATGATTATTATGAAGTATCTTATGCAAGCAAGGGATGAACCGACAAGATATGCAGAGATAACTATGAGATAACTGTCATCATAAACTTGTTTTCTGTTACACAAATATCTTTTATTTATTACATCAGTCGACCGAGTCGACGTCGTCGACGTACATACATACACGCGATAATAGCGGATTCCGCTTTTCCGTTCAAACGTGCGGGACTCAATTCGCGGAAACGCGGAATCTAGTTACTATTCTGTTCCGCGTTTCCGCGATTCCGCGCTTCCGCGCTTCATGTACTGTCACCCTTACACTCTCGCCACGGCGCGCCGTGGCGCCAGGGGTAGCGCGTCACTTTCACAATCTTGACGTTAATGGCGCTATTTTCCATTTTAGAGCAACAAAGTGACGCCAGCGGTGCACTTGGTGTACTGAGTGCAGTTGCACTGCCGGTGCACTTGGTGTACTGACAAGGGAACGGTCGGAAGTGTCCCTCACCGATTTGGATGGGCTTTGGCTATGTTGTAGAGCATCAAAAAATATTAAACTCCTATTTTTTTTTTGGGCTTATCTCGACGTTTAAGGGTTGAAACAACCCCTTGAAAATAACGGATTTTATAATTTTTAGCGAATATCTTCGAAAATATAAGGCGTATGAAAAAGAGTTTTATACAAAAGGTTTATGGTTTTTTATGCTCTTTACAATGGCGTAATTACATTTTTCAAATATGTCAAATTTTTTAATTTAACCCCACACCCACCTATTATTTTTGTAAAATATAACAATTTTTTCAACGCAAAAATTTAAGAACATCGAATGCCAAATACATCCATGTATATTTTTATTATGATACCACTATTCGATTTTTGGGAAGACGAGATGATATGTGGTATAGGCGTCGCGCTGTAGGTAGGTGTTGCGTTATTTCTGTTCAGTTGCGCTGTACGCTTAATAATTTCTATTTGTGCATATTTTCTCATATACTACAATATATATTATATACTACGACATAATATGCGATAAAAGTCCAAGCAGAGGAAAAGATATCACGTCATCCGAAATTCAAATAGCGTGTGCGCAAAACAGTGTTAAATACGCGTCGAAGTAAATCACAACCAAAGTTCACGCATTTGAATATCATTTACTCGTGTCATAATTCCGGAAAGCAAGCATTTCAGATCGTAAGTTTGAAGTGTAAAGAACTGTGTGTTTTACGCTGTCGTTCTGTGAACATGTAAGCGCATTTTTATTTTTAACTTTTATTGGTTTCTTACGCTTGTTACTTTTTCCTTTGATATTGAATATTTAATATAATTTTTTATTCAGCTCTTACTCAATTCTTTGCCAGTCTTGCCAGTGACTATATAATCTTTTTTGCTCATAAAATGTCATGATTGTAAGCACCTACTAAAATTATTTTTAGTCAATAAAGTTAATTTTTCTTTGTTTGCTTTAAATTTCAGATTACCTCCTTGTCAGAGTATCAGAATATTTCAATATTTTGTACTGCTGTCTCTCTATTGTCATCACACACGCAAAACGCAGAATTATTATTCAGTTTTGATAAATTAATTAATATTTAATTCGCATATCTTTTGTAATCAAGAAATAGAGAAGAGAAAGAGACGGTATCAAACCTAACATAAAAAACCACTCCATTAATTATAAAGTGCGTATTCATTTATATAATTCGACTGTCGCCCGCTGGTATACAGTCGTTTGTGTTCTAGTTTTTTGTGCTATAGTTTCTATGTATTAGTGTGTTAGTTTACGCCAAAAATGGGCTCAGATTTGCCAGACGTAGCACAACCTCTCGAACTTGAGGAAGCTGCGGAAAGGGTGTGTGCTGCGCCTGTCTACAATTTTAACTTTCGTGGCCGAGCCGAACGACACGTTCGCCAATTGGAGCGAGAGGACGTAAGACGTCCGGGTCGCAATGACTTTATGGCGAGGGTGCTATCCGTGGCTTCGACGGCAGGTGGCCGAGGTCGGGGTGATTTGAGGCAATTATTGCAAAGATTGCAGGTCGATCATTTCGTCGGGCGCGGACACGGACGTCCGATGCCATAAAGTAAGATAAGATAGTATTGTAGAAAATCGAATAATTACTTGTTCTTGATGCAAAAAATCGCTTTGTATAACACATTCTTTTCATGATCATCATCTTTGCGACGAATATGTGCCATAAATTTAACTTACATATATTATATGTTTATGTACTGATTAATGTAAAAATTCTGCTCTGATTTATTAATACATGAGTCGTCTTACAATCTACAATTTTGTTAATCATTTACTGTCGACGTTTAAAAAAGTTTATTATATTTTATTGTGACTCGATATTATTCGTCTACACATAATATTATTACCCAAAATTGTAAAAATAAACACATACAGAAATAAACTTTGTAATTTGTATTTTTAATTTATTACTGTTACTATTTTTATTAATTTTTCTACCATATTTCCTCTACATATGTCCGCATATTGAATAAAATTTGCAGATTGTAAATATCTTCAGTGCCTCCCCAAACATGCTCGTTCGCCTTACAATTCAGCCATGGATAATACCAAACCCATCGTCTATATGTTCAATATTCATAAATCCTCGAATTCTAATATCTTACCGCAATAACCCCCGCTAAAAAAAAGATCAACAAATAAAATTATTTCTTTAAATGTATAGATTAAAAGTATATGTATATGTCAATGTAGTTCCTTTCCGGAATTATGACACGAGCAAATAATATTCAAATGCGTGAGCTTTGGTTGTTGATCTACTTCGACGCGTATTTATAACACTGTTCTGCGCACATGCTATTTAAACTTCGAATGACGTGATATCTTTTCCTCTGCTTGGACTTTTATCGCATATTATGTCGTAGTATATAATATATATTGTAGTATATGAGAAAATATGCACAAATAGAAATTATTAAGCGTACAGCGCAACTGAACAGAAATAACGCAACACCTACCTACAGCGCGACGCCTATACCACATATCATCTCGTCTTCCCAAAAATCGAATAGTGGTATCATAATAAAAATATACATGGATGTATTTGGCATTCGATGTTCTTAAATTTTTGCGTTGAAAAAATTGTTATATTTTACAAAAATAATAGGTGGGTGTGGGGTTAAATTAAAAAATTTGACATATTTGAAAAATGTAATTACGCCATTGTAAAGAGCATAAAAAACCATAAACCTTTTGTATAAAACTCTTTTTCATACGCCTTATATTTTCGAAGATATTCGCTAAAAATTATAAAATCCGTTATTTTCAAGGGGTTGTTTCAACCCTTAAACGTCAAGATAAGCCCAAAAAAAAAATAGGAGTTTAATATTTTTTGATGCTCTACAACATAGCCAAAGCCCATCCAAATCGGTGAGGGACACTTCCGACCGTTCCCTTGTGAGTGCAGTCGCATTGCGGGCGCCCCGCGGCCAGGCGGTGTATGACAGCGCGGAGCGAGATAACCTACGCGGCTGGATCGACTCGGGCTTTGCGCGATTCGGGAGTGTGTGCGTAGTGAAAAACATTCAAGTCCGGTTCGCGAATCAAGCTCGCCGAGCCGGACTCGCGAGTCAGTCGTACAAAAATAATGGGCCGCTTTAGACGTCTGCGTCATCGAGAAATATTCCGTCCGCGTCGAGGTTATATGGCTTACGATGTTTACGTGTGCGTTCAGTCGGGGCTCGTGCAGTGATAACGTGCAATGTGTAATAAATTATCGTAAGTAAACTATATCGTGCGTGATAATAAACTCACGCTCTCTCTCGCTCGCTTGCTCGCTCTCTCTCGCTCGCTTGCTCGCTCGCTTAATCTCGTCTCTTACGAGTTAAAGTGAGGTAATTTATATCCTCTAAATAAATCGCGAGAGAGATCGATCGAGTCATCATCATCACACGCGTCAAAGTGAGTGAGATTAACGTGTGATGTCACATTGAAACCGCAGGGAGGATTGATTCGAACAATCCTTTAGGCTTATAAATACAGTACTCGCTCTGCTTTCATGTTGATCGTTTCTCAAGTCTGCTTTACAAAATATGCTTCCCGGAAGAAGTGGAAACATTATTTATTGATTTCTTATTCAATAAAGTTACTAATTTATTGTATATGTTTCTTTGATAGCGATCTGTCTGATGGTGTTCTGGGTTTTGATTGCGAATGGGTCAAAAAGAGACTCGTCTATCTGTTACAACTGGCTACTATCAATGGAGCAGTTGCTTTGTTTTGCATCGTAAAAATTGGATACATTCCACCTAAGCTTAAGGTAACGTTTCAAATGGTTCATGATCAGATTATCCGCAACTATGCATAACGTTGAATTTTAATAACATTACATTTATGCCTATAGGAATTATTAGCTAGTAAGCACATTCTTAAAGTGGGGATCGCCCCGTTCGAAGATGGGCAGAAGATTGTAAAAGATTATGGATGTAGAGTTAATGGAACTCTTGATCTAAGAACCTTAGCTGAAAGTCTTAATCTACCGAGCCGGAAAGGTTTAGCTGCCATGAGTTTAGAAGAATATCTTTATTGAGATGGACAAAATGATAACAATCAGGTGTGATGACTGGGATGCTAGAATTTTAACCGACGAACAAGTTGCTTATGCTGCTTGTGATGCGCTTGCATCTGTTATAATTTATCATAAAGTAAGAAGTTTAAATCTTCCTTTTTATACATGGTTATTGTACGTAATTTTAAGTTGTGCTTCTTAATGCCTGAATTTTATTTGCAGATAAGGTATTCATTATAATAGCAGAGATTAGGAATGTACTTATATAATATATTTAGTAGTGATATAAATGTATGGATTTATGATGTACCTGCTAGAATAGTCGATACAAGGTATAAAACTTTAGAAATTATATAAATTATAGTTTAAAATTTTACATATGTAATAGAAAAATATGCACATAAATGTATGTCTGTTTAAGGTTCAAGGTTCAGCGATCACCAAGTGTGGATATTATTACTAGCAATAATGATAAATACACTATTAACGATCGTAAAAATGCGATACCTACAAGAATCAAACCGTCATAATTGTTATTTACAAGCGCCTGATGGAGATATATTGTGTACATGCGATCGCAAGAAAGCAGATTGGTATATTACGAAGAATTTAGGAAAACTTGTGGATACAGATCCATATACGTTGAGATTAAATTTTGAGCTACCTGGCCGAGCATTGGGAGAGGTTGGACAATATTATACACAGGTGAAACTTAATCAATGTGTAGTCTGTGGAAACACCGAGAAATTTATTAGGAAAAATATTGTGCCGCTAATGTCCCTCTTTTGGATTATTGAACTCAAAATGCGATAACTCCAGTTGATGTTAGTCCCATAAATGCTTCCAATCGCACACATAATTTATTGTCAAGATATGTCATTGCCAATTTCGACGGATTATATCTTTTCCGCGAGGCAAAGTTTGATCGATCAGTGCTACTGTTCTAATGAATATGTACTTGAAAGGGGCGGAAGCGAAGTTCGTTATTATTACTTTCATCATATTAATTACATCGTTATAACTGGGCCAAATATTTGTATAAATTATGAAATGGCATAATATTGAATTTCTAAATTAATTCATTATTTAATTCATGTAAACGAGTTCTATTTTTTTACATTAATATCTACTTAATTAAATATTAAAAAATTTACATTGTTTTTTTGCACAAAAGTTTCAACGCAGGTATTTATCACGAAAATGCGCGATTATAATTTTTGCAAATTTTTTATATTTAAAATTATTTTCTTCTAAAAAAAATGGTAATAATATTAAAGAAAACAAGAACGGACAAATTTCTTTTTTATCTATTGCAAAATTCAAGTTTTACACGGTATTGCACAAACGATAGATTGCATACATATACAGTGTATACGCGTGTCACGAATAATATACGAATATAAATTAACTCTTTGATGACTCTTTAATTAATTTTTTGAATTCTATTCAGTTCTATTTAAATTAGAAGGTTATTTAATATTTGGAGTTATTAATTTAATCAGAATTATATATGTGAAAATATCAATTAATATAAGTAAACAAGAGTACTTTTTTCAATTAATCTTAGTATAACTTTTCCGATCGAAATTTTACTTGATTTTCAATTACGCATAGTTACTAACGATAAAATGGATATGATTGTTAATGCATGCTATACACTCTATGTCAGTTTCCGGGATGCTCTGCATACTCTATTTGCAAAGTAATTAATTACGCTCTCTGTTGCTCAAAAAACAAGATGTGTGTGTGTGTGTGTGTGTGTTATATGTGTAAATATGCCATAATTAATGTGATTCGAAGAATATATATGGTACATATAGAAGTATATAACTTGCAATTCGGTGGAATGCAGCATGCCGACTAGCGATCGTAGACGAGAATGCATTGGTCATATACAGGGTGTTTTGCACGTAAGAAAACCATGGAAAAAATCGAATGCACACAGTCACGAGTTATAAAATTAACGTTGCCTCGGAGTAAATTTAATATGATGTACAAACTTTAAAATTAACGTGCGAACATTATTTGCTACACTGTATTACGGTTAACAATGCTGTGGAACTTATATAGCTTGCGTTTTCGTTTAATGCAAAATTTTTAGAAACACGTTCGGCGACTTTCATTAAATTTTATATAAAAGAGATTAGGAATACTAAGGAATTTCGAGGTCTACCACGAAAAAATTCAAATAAGATAATGGAATTGATTGAGAAAAATAAAATATATGAAGTCAGCGCATATAAACTTTTGTCACCATTTCAACCAGATAAATTTACATTGGCTAATATGTAATTCATATAATATTGCGATTTTAAATATCTACAAATATATTCTAGCTTTTAATTCTTATATAAAATAGTGTTTTTTTAAAAGAGCGCCTTTTATTAATTACATAACGTTATTCTTTGTAAAACATTGAGTCTAAAAGTCCTGAACCATCTTTGTTGTATAATACTATATAATATACTTAATACAGCAGTAGTTATTAAGTATATTGATGGATGGTCCATATCGCGAAGAAATCATCCTGACAAATATTATCGTTTATGTAGTAAAACGGAAAGAGCATTGTTGTAACGACTTGAGCTGAATGACAGTAAGTGTGACTGTGCGTTTGTTAAGAGGGAACTGTTGTCAAGTACTTCAATCTATACTAAAGAAATCAGTGTATTTGTATAGAATTATTGCGTCGGACTTAAGAGTTTTATTTACAACATAAATATCAATATGTGAACTAGATATGGTAAAGTGTACGTAATAACGCATAAAAATTTCAACTTAATTTTGACATAATAATGCAAGAAAGAAACTCATATGACTTTTTGCTTTTGATACTATATACATATATTATTGTACTATATACGTTTATATATTTGAAGGTTATTTTTACAAATCCTATAATAATTTATTCTACATAAAATAATTATTATATATAGACTAGAATTATAAATATTATTTAAATCCAGAACTTGATTAGGAATTATAATAATTATATTGAATACTGTTAATATATTATAGTGTCTGAATATATATTCTATAATTTTAATACATTTATATACATACATACATGTTATTAAAACTAATAATATGTTTATAGATTATTACATAAAACGTTATTATAAGATATATAAATAAATTGATATAAAGAAAATTCAAGACGATACTATGTTAATTATTAATAAATAACGTCGGTTGTACCTTCTAGGGTTAATAAAGCCATTAGTAAATTATATTTGTAAGAAAATTGATGTTTGAATCATAAAATAAAACCGTTTTGCGTTATGTAAAAACCTTGAAAAAATCGAAGTATTATATTTGTACCTCGAAAAAACCTAAGTAACAAGTGGTACACGTAGTTATCTTTGTACCTCGAAAAAAACTTAAGTAACGGGTGGTATACGTAATACCTTGAAAAATAAGATATACTGTTCATATAAGATGCGTAATATTACAAAAAGGCATGATATCCGTACAAAATTACCTTTTACAAAAAGGTACAAAAAAAAGACGCCAAGCACGCGTGGTGCACCTCGAAAAAATTGAAGTAATATATTTGTACCTCGAAAAAGATTATTATATATGTATATCGCGAAAATCGAGTAGAGGTGGAAGGCGTGAGGAAAGCGAAAGATAAGGCTGGAATAGTGTTACGGCGGGAGGAGAGAGGAAAGGAGGCAGGAGAGGGAAAGAGAGGAGGCTAGAGAGTGAGGGAGATTGGAGGTAGGTCTAGCGCGGAGGGTTAAAGTTATTTTTTAGGTAAGATAAGGAGATAAAAGAGGAGATTTAGGTTAGGTCGGCAGTGAGAAGCAAGAGATCAAAATAGGAGGAAGGTAACGGCACCTGTGGAGAGAAACAAGAGGCAGCCGGCCGGTAAGGTAGGAAAGGATAAAGTAGCATAGTTGAGTACATTCGAGGTGGCGGATGGAGACAGGGAGGGATAACAAGGCAGAAGGAAGCAAGCAAGGTGACAGGGACAGAGAGGAGAGGAGAGAGAGCGAAAGTGGAAGGAAAACAAGAGGGAGGCCAACAAAGGCGGAAGAACTAGTCAGGTCGAGAGGGAGAACGGACAGTGTAAGCTCAATAAGAGAGTACATACAAAAGAGGAAAAGAGAGACGGAAGAAGAAGAAAAGGCAAAATTAGAGAAAGAGATCCTAGAAAAATTTAACGAGACGAGAAAGATCAATAGATCGCCACCGACGAAAGTAAAAAAGGAAGAGGTAAAGATAGGGAGCATGGCGACTGAGGATTTGCTGCAGGAAATTTTAAGGAGGATGGAGGAGCAAGGAAAAAAGAGTGAAAAGGATAAGGAGGAAATTAAAAGAGAAATGAAAAAAGATATGGAGGAAATTAAAAGAGAAATTAAAAAAGATAAGGAGGAGATTAAGAGTGAAATACATGAGCTGAAGGAAGAATTTAAGAGGAGAGAGGGAATCTGGGAGCAGCAGAGGAAGTCGCTGGAAGACAGGATGAAAAAACTGGAGGACAAAGTCGAAAAAGTAAATATGAGAGGACCGGAAGAGCAGGATGGAAGCGAAGTAATTGATAAAATAAAGGAAATAGAAAGAAATATGGAAATGGCGGAGAGAAGAAGGAGGAAAAATAACATAATCATTAAAGAGGCAGGTATAAGAAATGAGAAGGATAGAAAAGAGAGATATAAGAAAATGATGGATGAAATAAATGAGCTAAAAATGGGCATAGAAGAAATACAGGAAATAGGAAACAGGGAAAATAAAATGACATTGCTGAAATGCAAGAGCTGGGAAGATAAAAGGAGGGTGATGGCAAAGAAAAGAGAAATTGGAAGGAAATACGAGATTTTTCTGGATGACGACCTCACAAGAGCGGAGAGGGTAGTGCAAAAGAAAATAAGGAAGGCAGCAAAAGAGGAAAGAGAGGCAGGGAAAAAAGTTACAATCGGGTATCAGAGATTATGGGTGGATAACAGAGAGGTGAATTGGAATGAGAGCAAAGGAAGATTGGAAGAGAGGAGCTACTTTCGGAAATAAAGACAAGGCGAATCAAGAAAGTGAGGAGAACAATGAGGGTAGAAATGCGGACAGAGGAGACACGGAAGTCAGAATAGAGGAGGAGAGAGAAAGTAGGAGGAAGGGGAGGATTGTATTTTGGAACGTAGCAGGTCTAGAAAATAAGGATAAAGAGTTTTGGGAAGGGCTGAGGAAAGAGGACGTGATAGTTTTGATAGAGACATGGATAGGGGAGAAGGGGTGGGAGAAAATCAGGGGAAGATTACCAAAAGGGTACGAATGGGGAGTGCAATGGGCGAAGAGAAGGAATAAAAAAGGGAGGGCGATAGGAGGGATGGTAATGGGATTGAGAAAAGAGATAAAAGAGAAGGGGACGGGAATAGAGACAGAGAGGGAGGGGTGGATAGCGGGAAAGGCGAGGATAGGTGGGGAGAGTTGGAATATTGTAGGGATATATGCAAAGAAAAAGGAAATGGAGGAGACAGTACAGGAGTTGGAACATATAATGGAAAGAAAAGAGGAAGGGAGGTACACGATAATTGGGGGAGATTTTAATGCGAGGACGGGGCGGGAAGGTGGTAACATCGAGGAAGATGAGAGGGGAGGTCAGTTGAGAGGGGGAAGGAACTCGAAGGATAAGAAGACGGACAGAGAGGGGAGGATGCTGATAAATAGTATAGAGGAGAGAGGATGGGAAATATTCAATGGGAATATAAGAGGAGACGAGGAGGGGGAATTCACCTTTACAGGAGGAAGAGGAAATACGGTGATTGACTACATAATAGGAGAAGGTGAGGTAAGAGAGAAGATAGAGAGCATGACGGTGGGGGATAGGGTAGATTCGGACCATCATCCGTTGGAAGTAGTGCTGAAAAGGGGGGGAGAGGAGGAAGGTACAAGAAGAGAGTGGAAGAAGAGAAGTAGGGGGGTATGGAGCGAGGAAGGGACAAAGGTGTTCATAGAAAAAATAGGGGAAGTTGAAGAAGGGGAGAAAGAGCTGAACAAGGAATGGGGAGAAATGGAAACTAGAATACAAAAGGCGATAATGGGGGTAGAGGAGG
Source organism: Harpagoxenus sublaevis (assembly GCA_030770355.1). Lineage (NCBI taxonomy): Eukaryota > Metazoa > Arthropoda > Insecta > Hymenoptera > Formicidae > Harpagoxenus > Harpagoxenus sublaevis. The sequence continues at coordinate 84,058 of JASTWR010000368.1, read as the reverse complement.
AGTTGGAGGGAAACAAGGAGAAGGTAGGTTGGTGGGATAAGGAGTGTAGAGAGGCGAAGAAAGAGGTAAGAAGAAAACTAAGGGAGTGGAGGAAGGTAAGAGGAGAGGACAACGTATACAAAGATAAAAGGAAGGAGTTTAAGGAGTTATGCAAGAGGAAGAAAGAAGAAGAGAACCTAAAATGGGAGAGGAAAGCGGAGGGGGCAAGGAGGGAGGCGGAGGTATGGGAGATAGTAAATAGAGAGAGAAGAAAAAGGAGGGGAATCGAGGAAGGGATAGAGGAGGAAGAATGGAAAGAGCATTTTATGAAGCTATTAGGTGGAGTAGAGAGGAAGGTGAGGATGGGGATGGAAGGAGGGAGAGAGGATAAGGAAGGAGAGGAGGAAGAAGGGATTAGTCGGGAGGAAATGAGAAGAGCGATAAGGAAGCTAAAGGACGGGAAGGCGATGGGAAGGGATGGGATACCAAGCGAGGTCTGGAAGCGAGGGGGGGAGGAGTTGGAAAATTGGGCATGGAATTTCATCAACAGGATATGGAGAGGAGGAGGGTGGCCGGAAAACTGGATAGAAGGTATAATCGCACCGATTGTAAAGAAAGGGGAAGGAAAAAGGGCAGAGGAGTATAGAGGGGTGACGATAATGTCGTCGCTGTATAAAGTGTACACGGCCATCCTGGCGGAGAGACTGAGAGAGGAGATGGAAGGAAAGAGAATAATTCCACAAAACCAGACAGGGTTTAGGAAAGGAATGGGAACAATAGATAATATATATGTACTGAACTACTTGGTGAACAGAAGGCTAGAGAAGAAGGGGGGAAAGTTGATAGCCTGTTTTGTGGATCTTAAGGCAGCCTTTGACTCGGTGGATAGAGGAATACTAATAAAAGTAATGAGAGAAAGGGGAATAAGAGAGGGGCTGGTGAGAAGAACGGAGGAGATACTAAGGGAGACGAGAAGCAGGGTAAGGGTAGGAGACAAAATGGGGGAAGAATTCTGGACAGTAAGGGGAGTAAGGCAGGGATGCCCGCTGAGCCCGCTGCTGTTCAATGTAATGCTAGCGGATATGGAGGAGGAAATGGGCAGAGTTAAATGGGGAGGGGTATTGTTAGGAGGTAAGAGGGTGTATACGCTGGCATACGCAGATGACGTAGTGCTAATTGCGGAGGAGGAGGATCATATGAGGAGCATGTTAGAAAGATTAGAAGGGTACCTAGGTAAGAAGAGATTGGAGCTGAACGTAGAGAAAACAAAAATAATGAGGTTTAAGAAAGGAGGAGGAAGGGATAGTAAGAGAAGGTGGAGTTGGGGAGGGAAGGAATTAGGAGAGGTGAGGAAGTTTCGGTATTTAGGGTACGTGTTTCAAAGGAACGGAGGACAAGAGGCGCAGGTAAGGGAAAGGATCAAGAAGGCAGCGGCGGTGATGGGGAAGGTTTGGGGGATAGGGAAGAGAAGATTCGGGAAAGATTGGGGAAAAAGATTGTGGCTGTTCGACAGACTGGTGTGGACGGTGATGGGATACGGAGCTGAAATATGGGGTTAGAAGGAGAGGGTAGGAATGGAAAGTCTGGAAGAAAGGTATACCAGATGGGTCTTAGGAGTGGACGGGAGAACGCCGTGGTATCTGGTGAGAGAAGAACTGCAGAGGGAGAAGCTAAGAGGGAGGGCGGGGTTGAGTGCATGGAGATTCGAGAAAAAGCTGGAGGAGGGCAAGGGAAGCGAGCTGGCAAGGGCATGCTGGGAGGAGGTAAAAGGAAGGGAGAAGGAAGGGAAAGCAGGCTCGAGCTGGGAGAGAGAGAGAGGAAGCTTCTTTGAGGACAGAGGAGTGGAATTAAAAGAACTAGAAAGGCTGAGAGAAGAGGGTGACGACTGGTTTTATAAGATTGCCGGAGGAGACAAGGAGACACAAAGGAAGGAAAGAAGGGAGAAAATCGAGAAATCGGAATATAACAAATGGTACAAGGTGATAAAAGGAGAGGGTATCCCGAAATATTTAAAGAAAGGTTGGGGAGAGAGTAGATGGAGGAGGATAGCAAGGTTTAGACTAGGGAATGAGATGAGGGAGAGTAAGTACTGGGAGGGGGAAGAGAAGAGGAAATGTAGGCTGTGCGAATACAGGGAGGAAACGTGGGAGCATGTATGGGAAGAATGTAGAAAGTGGAAATCAGGGAATGGGAGCTGGCAGGAAGCGGTGGGCTGGGTGTTGGATGAGGAGGGGGGAGGAGAGGAGTGGATGATGGAATTAGAGGAGGAAAGACTAGAAAGGGAAAAAGAACCGGAGGAGCAGGAAGGAGGAGGAAGGGTAGAGAGAGAAGAAGATGGGGGAGATGGGTGATGGAGGGGGAGGGAAGGGGAACGAGAAAGCGGAGAGGAGAATAAGAGAATATACTTGTTTCAGATTTATGAGGATGGAGAGAGTCGGGAGGATTATAGCAGAGGAGGTGGAGAAGATGGTGGAGGAAAAGGTAAAGAAGATGCTGAAGGAGAGGAAGGAGGAGGATAAAAGGAAGGAGGAAAGGATAGAGAAACTGGAGGAGGAGGTAGGGAGGCTGAAAAGGAAGATGGAAAGAATGGAGCAAAGCGGAGGTAAAAGGAAGAGGGAGGACAACGAGGAGAGAGGAACAGGGAAGAAGAAATGGTGGGAGGGGGAGGGCAAAGGAGACGAGGAGGAGATGAGAAAGAGGAGTGTTATAATAAGGATCGAGAAAGAGAGATGGGAAGGAAAGGGGTCAAGCTGGGGGAAGGTAAAGGAGCTCCTAACGGATGGTCTGAAGGTGAAGGCGGAGGTCAAGGAGGTGAGAGTTGTAGGGCAGAGGGGGGATTGGATGACTATACTGGTAAGGCTGGGGAATGAGGAGGAGAAATGGAGGGTACTGGAGGCAAGGAGGAAGGCGGGGAATAGGGTAAGTGTTAAAATAGATGAGGATAAATCGGTAGAGAGAAGGGATAGAGAGAGAGAGGGGAAAGAAAGGAGATTAGAAAGGAGAATGGAGGAAAGCAGGAGGACAGGGATATTAGAGGAGGAGGAGATAGCGAAAGGAATGGAGGAGAAACTCCTCATGGATTCGGACGAGGACGGGGAGAGCAAAAAAGCGAGGTAGGAAGAAAAGCGAGAAGCCGAGACAGGAAGGAGGGAGGCCGAGGGACGCAGTCGTGGAGGCGGAGGAGGGGCGAAGAGGGATATGGGGAGGGAGGGAAAAAGAAAACTGTGAGGTCGCAAATGGCCAGGGCACGAAGGGGAAAGTCAGTGTAAAAGGTTTGGGTACGTTCCTTACAAAAACGCCTTGTAAGCCCTACGGGGAGACACAATAAACAAATACATACATACATACATTGTACCTCGAAAAAATCCAAGTAATATCTTTACCTCGAAAAAATCGAAGTAATATTTTTACCTCGAAAAAAACGAAGTAATATATTTGTACCTCGAAAAAATCGAAGTAATATATTTACCTCAAAAAAAATCGAAGTAATATATTTGTACCTCAAAAAAATCGAAGTAATATCTTTACCTCGAAAAAATCGAAGTAATATATTTGTACCTTGAAGAAATCCAAGTTATATATTTATTTTTAAAAAATATTACAACCCAAGTGACACATCACAAAATTGTGTTACCTTTTATTCAATCCAAGTGATTATCTATAAAAAAAAAAGAAATAATATCTTTAAATTGCGCCAATTAAAAATTTTTAAATCCAACAAGGGAATACAAGGTACTTAAACAATATGTATTTTTTAATAAAATAAAAAATTTAATCACAAACAATTACAGACAGAGGTATAACAGTACAAAATAAACATGTTTTATTAAAATTAATACATTTTTCTTGTAAAAAAAAACTTGGCGCTGCTAGACCTCGAAATATAATAAAGTATTATGTCGAATTACATTAAGTACAAATTAAAATTACAAGAAACTTTTTTTTTACAATGAAACTTATATACTAAAGAAACGTAATCTTAAACCTACTCCGCATAATCGCTTTGACAACGCACGCCTTACAAATGTAAACTTATCCTATACTTAATTCTAATTGTTTTACAATATATAACGGACACCTTACAAACGTTAACTTATCCTATACTTAATTCTAATCGCTTTCACAATATTCAACGCACGCCTTAAAAATTTAAACTTATCCTATACTTAATTATAAGTCGTATCATTCGCCGTCACTGCCCGTATCACTCGCTCGCACATACACACGTTGATAATAATTATTATTACTCTTATTGCATTCTTCCTTGAATTATTTTTATCGTCCTTATTTAGTCAAAATTATAGTACTTTATTATATTTCGAGGTCTAGCAGCGCCAAGTTTTTTTTACAAGAAAAATGTATTAATTTTAATAAAACATGTTTATTTTGTACTGTTATACCTCTGTCTGTAATTGTTTGTGATTAAATCTTTTATTTTATTAAAAAATACATATTGTTTAAGTACCTTGTATTCCCTTGTTGGATTTAAAAATTTTTAATTGGCGCAATTTAAAGATATCATTTTTTTTTTTTTTTTATAGATAATCACTTGGATTGAATAAAAGGTAACACAATTTTGTGATGTGTCACTTGGGTTGTAATATTTTTTAAAAATAAATATATAACTTGGATTTCTTCGAGGTACAAATATATTACTTCGATTTTTTCGAGGTAAAGATATTACTTCGATTTTTTCGAGGTACAAATATATTACTTCGATGTTTTTTCGAGGTAAATATATTACTTCGATTTTTTCGAGGTACAAATATATTACTTCGTTTTTTTTTAGGTAAAGATATTACTTTGATTTTTTCGAGGTAAAGATATTACTTGGATTTTTTCGAGGTACAAATATATTACTTCAATTTTTTCGATAATTACAAACGCCGCTGTAAACAGTCTATCCGTGTCCGTCCATGCGCTTGATTATTCATAACACGTTCCGTTCGCTTCTTTCATAGACAAAGATAAGTACGATAGCAAATACATTTGAAGGACATACTACATGTATATAATTATGAGAGTTTCTATCGATGAATATAAATACACATATATCATTGGAGAAATAAAGTAAAATTATTTTGCGAGCGTTTTTCGAAGAGGACTTCGTTTTATCGTATCTTATTATTAATTGCTGCAATTTTGTAGATATTGTATATTGATATTTTAAAAATTAATTTATTAATTTACCTATTAATTTATTTATTAAAATTAATCTAGGACTTCCGGTCGGACGCGTGCGATGGAGGGTTGCTCCGAAATGTAAGGAATAAATTTGGGAGGGAATAGAGGTGAAGGAAGCAAAGGAGAGTGAGGAAAAGTGATGACGGGGACAGGGGAAGTTCGAGGGAGGTGGAGTGCATGGAGGAGGAAAGAAGGTCGACAGAAGGAGCAGCCGGCGGAAGGTTAAGAGGGAAGGATGATGAAGAGGTTAGGGCGAAGCAACGATGGGCGAGGGGTGAAGAGATGGAGGAGCGGGGCAGGAGGAAGACGGAAGAGGAGCACGGAGCAGGCGCGTAGAGAGGAAGCTGGGATTCTCGCATGCGCACGGAGGAGCTGACGTGGTGCGTTACGCGGCGTCTGGTGGGGGCCGAGGTGAAGTATGAGGAGGGATACGGCAGATGGGGCTCCCCCGCCGGGCGACGGCGGCGCGCCGCGTACGGCCCATGAGCGGATGTATGGAAGAGGGGCGCAGGCAGCGTAAGGAGGAGCGATGATAGCGCGCAGACGGCTACGAGGAAAGATGGTTGGAGACGGAAGTGGGCGGCGCTGGTTGCCAGCAGAGTTGGCAGCCATGCGGGACGCTGAACTGCCGCTTTACGAACGCAGGTGGTGGCAGAGCTGGAAGGCAGATAAAGCGGCGGCAGTACCGAGTGACGGCAGATAGAGTGATAAACAGGTTAAAAGGACGGTTAGAGAGTGAGAAACAATTAAAAACGGTAAGATATACGTGCAGTAGCGAGGTAAGCAGGCTGGCCGGGAGTCCGGAGGAGAGAGAGGGCCAGTAAGGAGGGGAGCGAAGCGAGGGGTGTAGGGTTGTAACTGACAGTTTCGTTTTGCCCGGCAACAGGTAGAGAGAGTACGCAAGGAAAGGACGAGAAATGGAAGGAGAGGACCGTGTGGAGGGACTGAGGTGCGAGATGGCGAGGTGGATGGAAAGGCTGACGAAAGAGATTAGAGGAATAGGACTGGAACTCAGGAAGGAGGTAGGACGGGTGGGGGAGGAGTTGAGAGAGGAAGTGAAGGAGATAAAGTTACAGTTGAAGAGGCTGGAGATGGAGAAGAAAGATGCGAAGTGGGCTGGTAATGGGGGAAGGCAGAAGGCGGCGAACGAGCGTGGCGAGCTGGGGGGGAAGGAGGAAATTTGGAAGAAGGAAGGGAGAGAGAAAGAAGGTCAAGGTGGCGTAAATTTAAGGAGGAAAGTTAATCGAGGGGTAAGAAGGAGAAGCAGCGTAGAGGGATGGAGCGACTCAGACATGAACTGGTGGGATGAGGTGACAAGTGAGGAGGAGGGAGATAAAAGGGAGGAAGATGCGAAAGGGGAGAGAGATAGCAAAGAGAGGGAGCGAGACAACGAAAGAGCGGAGGAAGAGGAGGAGGAGAGTAAAGAAGAAGCAGGAGGAAGAAGTAAGGATGAGGGGAAGAGCAGGGGAGAGAGAGCAAGGGCGGATATGAAGGGGGTAGGGAGGTGGAGTACGGTGAAGGAGGAGAGGGGTCGGAGGAGAGACGGAGACGGGGTGCGAGCAAGAGAAGACGAAGATAAGGAGGAAGAGCAGATAGAAAGAGGTAATGAGGGGGAGAAGAGGAATGTCTGGGAGGCAGTGAGAGAGAGAGCGGAGGAGGTGAGGAGGGAGAGAGAGAGATGCGAAAGAGAAAGAGCGCACAGGGAGGAATTCGAGGAAAGAGAGAGAGAGAAGAAGAGAAGGAGAACATTAGTGTGGAGCGGAGTGGAAGGCGCAGGCCCCAGAGAAAGGAGGGAGTTTGTGGAGGCAATAACGGAAATAGCGCTGGACAGGAAGCCAAAAATTATAGGCGTACTGGAGATACGGGGAGAAGGGAGAAAGGAGGTGATGCTGGTGGAGATGGAGGAGGAAGAAGATAAGGAGGAACTTTTTGATAGAAGATGGGAGTTGAAGAAAAAATGGGGGGTAACGATAGATGAGGAACTAACAAGGGAAGAGAGAAGAATGAGATGGAGATTAGAGGACAAGGCGAGGAAGGAAAGAAGGGAGAGGAATTCGGTGGGTGCTGACGAGAAGAAGGATCTGGGTAAATGGAAGGGAGCTGAAATGGGACGAGGAGCAAAAGGAGTGGAGAAGAGCGTGAGAGGAATCTTAGAAGGCGTTATGAAGAGGGGGGTGAAGGGGGGAGAGGAAGAGAAGTATGGGGGTGAGGGATTGGCGTATGTATGTTTTCTCCTGTTTGCTCTGCTGTTTTTCTCTGTTGTTCTCTACAGGTAGAGCCTAGTGAGGGAGAGAGAGATGGAGGGATAGTCAGGAGGACAAATAACCGGAGACGGAGGGGAAGTATCGAGAGCAGATGGACGAGAGGGTTCCGGAGGAAAGGAGAAAGAGAGTCAAAGTGAAAGGACGGAAGGAATTAAGGGAAGGGGAAGAGGGAAATAGAGTGTGAGGTCGCAAAATGGCCAGGGTTTGCGTTTGGGGATGCGAACAAATGTAAAGGGTTGGGTACGTCCCTACAAAACGCCCTTTAAGGCCTGCGGGCAAATAAAGTATTTCTTCTATCTATCTATCTATTAAAATTAATCTATTTATTTATTAAAATTAACTTATTAATTTATTCATCTACTATATTAATTTAGACTTCTTACAATCTTATTTTATAATTTTTTAATACAATTTTTAAAATTAATTGTGATATAAATTTTTATCACATTAATCTCTTACAAGTATTGCGAAGAAACGATTTTTGGTACTTCGTATAACTTTAATTTAATGTAACAAAAGTTACACGTTCTCGCAATACACGATAACAATGCTAAATATTTGCAGCAATATTTGTGAGCAGACACGATTATATAAATAATATTTATAAATATGTTATAACGTACAAAATAATAGGAAAAGTCACATACGAATTATTTACGATTGTTTCAACCACAGGTAAATATTTTGTTTTTCATTAATATTTCTAATCTCATCAAAAACTTATTCCGTTTTTTTATAATATTATGATATATATTTATATTGTGCGATAGAAACTCTCATAATTATATACATATAGTATGTCCTTCAAATGTATTTGCTATCGTACTTATCTTCTATGAAAGAAGCGAACGGAAAGTGTTGCATGAATAATCGAGCGCATAGACGGACACAGATAGACTGTTTATAGCAGCGTTTGTAATTATTTCTCAAAAATTGTTTTTTATAACATAACTTTATCATACATGGTTGAATTCGTAAAAAAATAACCTCTTATTTGGTGATAAACAATTTTTAAAATTTTGGAAAAAAATTGTTAGTGCTAAGAGTATTTTTAAAAATTAATAAAATCAAAAATTTTTTGTTACTATTTCAAAGTACTTTTCAAACCATTGAATTTCCATTTTGGAACATCTTTCTATGTCTTATAGTTTCGAAAATATTCGGCTCGAAAGAGAAAAACCGCTTTTTTTCGAAGCAGTGTTTCTCTCCTATAAGAACCGTTTTTTAGCACCAACAAAAAATTGTTTCGTTATTAGGTCCTACTACTCTACTATTATGCAAAGTTTCAAATTTATTTGAATTTTCGAGTTGCCGAATGTCCCTTGTAAGTCACACGCCTTTTGAATAATTTGAAATTAATATCAATATTTACGAGATCTGAACTGTATATTAGACGCAGTTCTGCAATGCGGAACCAACTCCAAAACCATACTTTTCCGCAAGAATAAATTTTGCGAAATATTGGAAATAAAATTCTGGGCCAACATATGTATATGTATATGTATACAGGGTGTTTTAAAATTAAGTGCATTAAATTTGTGTAATGAAAGAAGGAATCAATACAAGCATTTTAAGTATAGGAACCATGGGTCGGCGACGCTTCGTTACGGCGTTATAAGCTTATAAACTAAATTGTTAATGTTAATAATAGTCTCGTTTGGAATATTGTCCATGACAATTTGCTTCATCCGTTTCATCGGCAAAAGGTGCAAGCTCTTCGCCCCGATGATTTTCCGGCTCGTGTTGCCTTTGTTAATTGGTTTCTGCAACAAAGAGCTCTCCAACCTGAATTTCCAGCTCGTGTTTTGTTTACCGACGAAGCAAGCTTCACGCGTGAAGCCATCGTTAACACTCACAACAATCATGTGTGGGCTGAAGATAATCCACATGCCACTTTCATTCGTGGTCACCAAGAACGTTTTACGGTGAATGTGTGGGCGGGAATACTTAATGATTTCTTAATCGGGCCCTACCTTATGCCTTTCAGGCTTAATGGGCATAATTATCTGGTATTCCTGCAGCAAGTCCTGTCGGAACTTATGGAAGACGTACCGCTCGCAATTAGAAAGGTCATGTGGTTTCAGCACGACGGTGCTCCACCGCACTTTACGGCTGAAGTACGCAATCACCTGACAGATACTTTCGGTGACAGATGGATCGGGCGGGGTGGACCTGTTACGTGGCCTGCAAGGTTACCAGATTTAACGCCTCTCGATTTCTTCTTCTGGGGTGCAATGAAAAGTATGATTTATTCTGAACAAGTCGAATCTGAGGAGGATTTGGTCGCTCGCATCGTTGAGGCATCTGAAACCATCAGACACATGCCTGAAATATTCCAAAGAACGCGGCAGTTATTGCTCCGTCGCTATGACTTTTGCCGTAACGTTGGCGGTCGTAACTTTGAACATTTACTGTAAACATGTCAAATTAACAGAATAAAATAATTGCATCGCAGACGTTATGACGATTTAGTTTAAACGCCCATAACGCCGTAACGAAGCGTCGCCGACCCATGGTTCCTATACTTAAAATGCTTGTATTGATTCCTTCTTTCATTACACAAATTTAATGCACTTAATTTTAAAACACCCTGTATACATATACATATACATATATATATATATATATATATATATATATATATATATATATACATATGTTGGCACAGAATTTTATTTCCGATATTTTGCATATATATATATATTAGAGTGGTCCTTAAAAATGGTAATTTTGAATTTTGACTGCTCGAACGGTTTGGAAGGCTCAAAATAAATAAAAAAAAATCTGTGCAAAAACGCAGCTTCCTATCTCAATTTTAACACGTGCCACAGAGCACTTGAATTTTCCTATTAAAATTAAATAGCAAATGATTTTAGTATGAATGCAATAACGGTCGGAAAAATTTGAAACTTGGAAATTCTCTTACCTATAGTTGTGCCTATCTTCTGACATTTTTATAGATTTTTATCTATATATTTCAGGTTGCTAGAGGTTGATAAGAATAATTTTTTGTAACTGTAAAAAATTAAATAAGTTATGTTTCTAGCCATTTTTTTATATTTTGGCAAGATTATATCCTGTATAATTTTGACATTGATGAAATTGTGATGCAAACATGCCGACTATTATATAAAAAAAAATATCCCGATGCGAAAAAGGAGACACTCATGAAAGATTTTTGAGATAAATAATTTTGTAAAAGTGTTGAATTATTATTTAAGACAGCAAATAAATAAATAAATATATAAACAAAATTATAGAAATAAATAAATAAACAAGACTTCTTTGATTTTTCAAAAATTAAAAAAAAATTTTTGAAAAATTTATTAGTTTATAATAAATTTCAAATCTTAAAAACGCGTATATCGTAATTGCCAGTAATCGTCGATTAATATTCTCAATTTGGTTTAATCACTGGCGAAGTTGTGTTACTTATTCGTTTTAAAAAAAATTATATTTATCGACCACTAGCAACCTGAAATATGTAGATAAAAATCTATAAAAATATCAGAAGATAGGTACAACTATAGGTAAGAGAATTGACAAGTTTCAAATTTTTCCGATCGCTATTGCATTCATACTAAAATCATTTGCTATTTGATTAAAAAATTTTAAAAAATATTATTTTTATCGACCACTAGCAACCTGAAATATGTAGATAAAAATCTGTAAAAATTTCAGAAGATAGGTACAACTATAGGTAAAAGAATTGCCAAGTTTCAAATTTTTCCGATTGTTATTGCATTCATACTAAAATCATTTGCTATTTGATTTTAATAGGAAAATTCAAGTGCTCTGTGGCACGTGTTAAAATTGAGATAGGAAGCTGCGCTTTTGCACAGATTTTTTTTTATTTATTTCGAGCCTTTCGAACCGTTCGAGCAGTCAAAATTCAAAATTACCATTTTTAAGGACCACTCTAATATATATATATATATATATATATATATATATATATATATATATATATATATATGATTTTGACTTCAGATTCGTATTATAATTAGCAATCTCAGAAATTCTTAGATAACTACCTACTAAAAAATATGGATAAATTAAAATAATATTTCTTTTTTTTTCTTGTCAGAATAATGTCTCATAACGTTTATAATGTGGCTCTCTAAACCGCTCTATTTTTATAGAACTACAATTTTGTATGAATGTTGATTTCATTACTAAAAATACAAATATTCGAATATAATTATGTTGCATGACACAAATTACTGTTGTAATTCAAATTATCATATACTTTTTAGTAATTCTTACTAATACAAGTTTATTTTTGCCACCAGATAAATACAAATTTTAGTCTACATCTTGTCATATCGTCTGCTATATGTTTGGTTTCTCTAATTTTTTCCCTTTATAATTTACATCATAATATCATAGTAGGCCGCAACGACATTGGGATAATAATAGCTAATGTATACGTAGCATACTTCCATGGTCTTCACTTTTTGTACATTAGTTACATTTGTCAGCGATCAAGAAATGCAGTTGAGTATTCATTTATTTGCTTATTTATAGGTATAAATATATAGAGCGCTCCATAATTCGCACTAATTATATAGTACGATGCTGATTTCCGTAATAAAAGGCGAATTAAAAAGTCCTGAACTATATAATTTTATTTTTAGTTAAACAAAGATAATCTTATACCTTTTCTGCACTTTAACTAAAAAATATTTAAAATTAGATTACGTTCTCCTCAAAGAGCCATCTAGCTTTTTGTCTAAAACATTCTTTCATGGCACCAATAATTTCGAATGTTCATACATGTATATTCGTGCGCGTGTCGGGTGCGCATGCAAACTTGGTTTGGTGAAAGAGCGTGGCATAACGTGATTTTAATATTTTTACGTTTAGTTTAGGCAAATGGCAATTATTTCGCACGATGCTTTCCTGGAGTATAAATCATTGCGGGCTGAAGTAAGATTATATTTATATGTAATATTTTAAATACAAAATATTTTTTAATACCTTTTTGTATAAACTTATATATATAATGTATTATTTAGGTAGTACATTTTTCACTTCAGCTGGTCTATGAGAATTTAACGTTTACTGCTTTAGGACTATATGAAATCAATATTCCTCTCATATGCTCTGTAAGCAAAAAAATGTACTTCTATATTTATTCGCACAATAATGCAGAATTTGTTAAATAAACTTTTATTCTTCTAGGTTGCTGGAGCTATAGTAACATATGTCGTTATGATCATTCAATTGGACATAAAATTTGATGTCGCACGTTACAATGCAACTACTACTACTACTACTATTACTACTATTACTACTATTACTACTACGTAGAGGTTGTAGAGTCACACCAAAACTAATTCTACAAGTGTGTTATCGCATAATTTGTATAATCTTAAAGTTCTTTAAAAGTTTATAAACAATTTATCTTATAAAAATTTATAAATTTAAAATTAAGAAAGAAATTATAAGGTCTGCATCAATATAAGAAATATATATATTGTATATATATTGGTAATTATATTTTATTAATGTAAGGAACCCAGCCGCAGCCAATTTTTAAAATAATCTTTACTTGCCAAAAATCTTAAAGTTACACTGAAATATTTCAGCTCAAAGTCTCCAAATGTTATTAATTTATCATATTCACTTGGCGCACACTTCTTAGGGTAAGGTTGCCGATATTGTACCGGCACCTAAATTGTACCATCTGTATATTTCATATAATCTGAAGGCTCGCCTTCACTGATTCTGTATAGAGAACTGGTAGAGAACACTGGTTCTGTATGTAGAAAATATAAACGGAATACATTTAATACCTACATTTGGCACTTTTTTACCGTTTTTTTTAAAGATAACTTTATAACAATTTTTCACAATTATTATTGCAGTCGATGTAAATTTTCCATGCCGCGTAAATGCATTTTTTATGTATTATTTTCTGGATTTGAATATCATAAATATTGCGTGATTATATTAATATTAGAAACCAAAAATAATGACTTCATTGACAATGACTGGCACATTTATTAAAAAGTCGACACGACGTTTCGAGCCTGTGACTAAGGAATGCCTTTGTAAGAATATTTATACACTTGAGAAGGAGCCGAATTTGGCTCGAAACGTCGTGTCGACTTTTTAATAAATGTGCCAGTCATTGTCAATAAAGTCATTATTTTTGGTTTTTAATCACTGGCGAAGAAATTCCTAATCGTTGTTTAATATTAGAAGCTATTAAAATTAATTTTTGTATACTTAGTATTAGTATTATTTTGTATACTAAGTATTAGTATTATTTTGTATACTTTTTGTTTACTAAGAACACATATTACTTCAGTATTAAGTTTAGTAAATAATTGACATGGAATAATCCATACAAAAGTTTTTCCATTCTGCGGGAAAACATTTATTGGATTTTGCCGATTTTGCGTCATTAATGGTCGGTATTTATGCATAAAAGCGACTTCCTCTCCGATTTGCTTGATATTTTAGTATGTTGTTGGGGATGTCTTCCCGAGTCATTTTATATACATATATATAAGGGTCGGACTCAAATAGCTTTGGAGATACAAGCTGAGAAAGGAGGTATTTAGGCATAAAAGCGACTCCCTCTCCGATTTGGTTTATTTTTTAATATGTTGTTGGGGATGTTTTCCCGAGTCATTTCATATATATATATAAGGGCCGGACTTAAATAGTTTCGGAAATACATCAGGCTGAGAAAGGATAAAAATAATAAATACAAAAATAAACGTTCAATGATGATTTATTCAACACTATCATTAGGAATCTGAAGGATTTCAACCAAGTGTGTGCTTTGTATGTGCTTCAACTTACAAAGCACATACTTGTAAAGCGCGTCACTAACCTATAGGTTAGTGGCGCGCTTTATAAGTATGTGCTTTGTATGTGCTTCAACTTAGAAAGCACATATTTGTTAAAGCAGAGAACAGTTGGTATATGAAAAGTACATATTTATATGTACGATGAATAGTTGGTATATAAATACCCATCCCTGCATGCGGAGAAGTGCGGCAGTCCCTGTGTAGTACAGCATGTTTGTTTATGTTTTCAAAGTGACTCTATTGGTTTGTTTACGCTCGGATTACCGCATTCTTTGATGCAATGGCTGAAATTTTTCAGATTCCTAATGATAGTGTTGAATAAATCATCATTAAACGTTTATTTTTGTATTTATTATTTTTATCCTTTCTCAGCCAGTATCTCCGAAACTATTTAAGTCCGACCCTTATATATATATATGAAATGACTCGGGAAGACATCCCCAACAACATACTAAAATATCAAGCAAATCGGAGAGGAAGTCGCTTTTATGCATAAATACCTAATGGTCTAATCTGATATAAAGCCAATTTGTCAATAACGCATTGTATATGAATAGGCTACAAAAAATTAAAATCTCTCAGCGCTCTATATTAATATAAATAATAATAACTCAGCACAGGCTTTGTTAAAAAAAATACCGTTTCCATTAAATCCAAATATTTAAAAATTAAAAAAAATATTGGATATAAGACATTAGATGGTAAAACGCCTAAAAAAAAAAAAAGAGGGATTTACGAAGAAAGAAATCACCAATGGAAACAGATGCACCTATATAGTGGACACATCTGAAATCGGTTGTGTAATCTTTATCTTTCTTCAGACATATCTTTATCTTATTATGGATTATCATATTAGTACTAAATGTCCTGCATAGACTTTAATATTTATCCACTTTTATTGCAGTATATGATACCTAATGACGATTACCCTGATGAAGAAGAACCTAATGCTACGGAAACATTACTTGAACAGATGCTCGAGATGCTCGAGTCTCATGCAACATCTGACGGCGAATTTTGCGACAATGGTTATAAATACGAATAAAAACTTAAATATTTACATATATTTTTCTAATTATATTATTTGTTATTATTGTGTATAAATTGTATTACTATTAAGTTGTGTATTATTATTATTAAATTTATTTTTATTAAATTGTATTATTTATTATTATATCATTATAAAAAAAAATTCATTAAAAAATATGGAGATTTGCGTATTCATTTATCTTTTGATCTGTTCATCTACGTTGCAATTATTCACTGCATCTTATTTTAAGCTTATATAAACGAACTTTAGTTTTCTAGTGTACACACTGCGCGTCTGTTAAAGGTGGCGAGCCTGATCTTTTCTCCTCGTGTATATTCTACTCTATACGCCATCTCTATGTTCTTTTATGTTCAACCAAGATGTCGGCGTTCGGTCGTGAGAGAAACGACACGATATTACAATAAAGGTTTCTTTGTGTCAATCCTGCTATCAATTTAATTCAACAAACAATGTTCTCGTGCAATTTAAAAAATAACTCATTTTTTTACAATTATATTATTATAATAATACAAACCACTTAATACCGCGTCTGCTATATCGTATTAAATTTTTCCGTTTTGGAACTCCCTCTTATTACATATCGCGCAATTTAGCATACATGCGCGTCCTATGCGAGTGGCACCCGTTTGACCACGTTGATATTGACCACGGTCCCGATTGACTACGTTGAAATTGACCACGTTGCGATTAACCACGTTACAATTGACCACGTTGTGATTGACCACGGTCCCGATTGACCACTGTCCTTATTGACCACGGTCCCGATTGACCACCGTCCCGATTGACCACCGTCCTGATTGACCACGGTCCCGATTGACCACCGTCCCGATTGACCACGGTCCCAATTGACCACCGACCCGATTGACCACAGTCCCGATTGACCACAGTCCCGATTGACCACGGTCCCAATTGACCACCGTCCCGATTGACCACCGTCCCGATTGACCACCGTCCCGATTGATCACCGTCCCGATTGACCACGGTCCCGATTGACCACGGTCCCGATTGACGATTAGTGACGCGCTTTAAAAGTATTTAATTGTTTAAAACGCGTCATTAACCTATATAGGTTAGTTCGAAACGGTGGTCAATCGGGACGGTGGTCAATCGGGACCGTGGTCAATCGGGACCGTGGTCAATCGGGACAGTGGTCAATCGGGACTGTGGTCAATCGGGACTGTGGTCAATCGGGACGGTGGTCAATCGGGACCGTGGTCAATCTGGACGGTGGTCAATCGGAACCGTGGTCAATCGGGACGGTGGTCAATTGGGACCGTGGTCAATTGGGACCGTGGTCAATCGGGACGGTGGTCAATCGGAACCGTGGTCAATCGGAACGGTGGTCAATCGAAACCGTGGTCAATCGCAACGTGGTCAATCGCAACGTGGTCAATTGCAACGTGGTCAATATCAACGTGGTCAATCGGGACCGTGGTCAATATTAACGTGGTCAAACGGGACGCTCCCGTCCTATGCGCATTTTAACGAATCTGTTGTTGCTTTATATAAAATATTATAAAAAAAAATTTTACTTAAAATTTAAATTTGTTAAACTGTATAAAAGAAATGTTTTGTACAATAGCTTTTTTACGTGTTTATTTTAACACGCGTGCATACGTACATAACAAATTAACTAACAAATTTATTACATATCTATGTCTATCATAAAATCAAAAAGTTTCCACCACAACGTGAATAATGCTACGTGTTAACGCACAGTTTTACGATAATGCAGGTTTATTTTCTCGTCCATCAATAAAGCGCTACGATTGAAAGTAGCGATAAAATCATAGACCACGTACAATATATCAGTATAATTTCCGACACGTACGTATGTAGTTGTGTAACAGTGAATACGATAGACAAAATTAATTCATAAAATTAAGTAAATATATCTTGTTTGACGGATGTTAATAGTAAATTAAATAATAACTTTTTTTTAGCTTTTCTCTTTCTCAATAAATCTAATTCAAAATTCAAAAAAATTTATATTTCCAATGGATCTAAAGAAAAAGCAACTTCTAGTTTCTACAAGTAAATTTTTGGAAAAAGTTTCGCGTTTCCTGGGAATCAATCCGTCGAGTTGCTTAGGCAGATTATATAATCTTGCGCTTCTTGTGATATTAGTCAGTTTCTTGAGTCAAATAACTTGGAAGATCAAATGTACTCACAATCAGCAGAAACATTGTGAGCAACGTTTTGTCGTAAGATTCATCGTATACACATTGTTTATGTTGAGGATTCTAATATCGCTGATTATACTGAGCACAACTCTATTTCGTCCAAAGCAATTTGTTTTTTCTTGCCAAGAAACGTTCATCATGGATTCTATACTTGAGTAAGTTTCTTTTGTCAAATATAATTGAATATTATTCCAGTCTTTATGTAATTTTATAGTTATATTAAGCGTCATTAAACGCGCGCGATCGACGAAGGTATAATATAGTTGCGGGATAAAATATCATCCTAAAGTGAATGCAACCAAGCACGTAATACTTATATGTAATATTCATATATAAATAAAAGCGGAAATCTTTTTAAAAATGTCTACTAATTTTGAAATACACAGCGTTAAAATAAAAAGAGAACGCTCCAAAAAAGCATATTCAAAGGTTAACTACTTAAAACTGGATTAAAAAATCAGGCATTTATCCAGGTACTTAATTATATATACATATATATGCTTGTAATTAATGCTAAATGAAATGATAATTCTTCAATTCGTAAAGTTTTACCTATTTATTAAAAAGCAATCACGGATTCAGATTTATAACTTAAAGAATATTAAGCACATAATAAAATGCACATATAAAAGGAGAAATGGATTATTTTATATATAATTACATCACGGAATTTTATTAATACTCGATCTGACTCTTTACATCATTATAATTTCTAAAGATATATCATAAATTTGTTGGCATTTTGTTAAATATATCTTTAAACGCGCCGCGTTTAAATGCAAAGTTTTTAAGTCATTGGAGAAAAAACAGAGACATTTAATGTTTCCATTAACTTATGTTTGTTTAGAACGAAGAGCGATAGAGTCTTCTTATAAAAATATTGTAAATAATCTTCTTATATACAATAAATTATAGCTAATAATATTTTTATCATTAATCATTTGACATTCAGACATTTCTTCCTGTCTCCTAAGTCACACACCTTTTGAATAATTTGAAATCAATATCAATATTTACGAGATCTGGACTGCAGTATAATTGGACGCAGTTCTGCAATGCGGAACCAATTCCAAAATCTTACTTTTCTGCTAGAGTAAATTTCGCGAAATATTAGAAATAAAATTCTGTGCCAATATTGTCTCAAATGTAATCACCAAACTGCAGGGTGTATAACAAAAAGATAAAAACAGACTTGGTGTGCTTGTAGGAAGGGTTGATATAAGTAATTTGAGTATAGGAATGCGTGCCCGCGCTGAAATTTCGTTTCCGTGCTACACGGCTGTGAATTGTAGCCTCTTCGGTAAATTTTTTGTGTAGGTAAAGTGCCTTTTCGGTAGAAGATAGCGAAAAATTTTATTTGAGAAAGCTGTTTGGATTAAAAACTAGACCCGTATACCAAATTTTGAATCAATCTGCCTACTTTGATATTTTTGCATTAAGTCAGACAAAAACATCAAAGTAGGCCGATTGATTCAAAATTTGGTATACGGGCCTGATTTTCAATTCCGAATAGCTTTCTCAAATAAAGTTTTTTGTTATCTCTTACCAAAAAGGCACTTCATCACCTACACAGGAAATTTACCGAAGAAGCAACAATTCACAGCCGTGTAGCACGGAAACGATGCTTTGCAGCAGACATGCATTCCTATACTCAAATCACTTATATCAGCCCCCCCCCCCCTTAAAATACACAAAGTCTGTCTGTATCTTTTTAATTGTTACAACCTATCTATAATTTTCCTCAAATACAATTTTTGTAATACAATTGTGTTATTATGAGTTTTTAGAAAATCCCCTGTCTAGTTTATGATCACTTGGCAATGCAGAACTAAAATTAGTTCCTTATTGCACAACTGTATCCTATTATAGCTATACTCATAGGCCGGTATTCATAGTCAGATCTTGTATTCATCTTAAGTCTGGTCAAAGGCAGTCTTAAGACTCCATCCAGCCAATGAAATGATTGTAAGAGTATCTTAAGCCTTAAGGGGATCCTGAACCCGTCTGTATACCGACATTATTGCATTATAAGAAATCTTTGAATTGGCTTTACAGAATCGCAAAATTCTTTTACAGAATTAAAGTACGTGCAAAAATCTAGCGCGCAACGGTCGAGTTTGTATAAAAAACGAAAAAAATTAAAAAATTTACTTATTTTTTGCACGTAGAGCTGTTACCTGACGACAATATTTGCTTAATACAAAAATACTGCAGTTTATATGTAGAAAATGAGATAGAGGCGCGCTAGGGAAAACATGTAAGAATAATATCGCGCAAGCAGAACTAAGATTCGAAGCCTAGAAAAAAAGAATTTCTCTAATTGCATTTTATGAATGCAAATACAGACGCTGAATAACAAGAAGAGCAGTGTTGCGTGTAACAGTAGTGTCCGGATCTTGGCAGAGATAGCGCTGCCTGCAATCTGACAAGGACAGATATATCGTATAGGTATTCGTTAGACAAGGACAGGTATAGCACGGTACCACAGAAAACATAGTAAACGATCGAAATTATCAATTATTTTTAGTTCCGTGCTAGATCGTGGCGCTGTCACGTTGAAGTTCGCCTGTCACTTCAGGATCCCCTTAACATTGCTTAAGACGATCTTGAAATAAGATCCGACTATGAATACCGGCCATAATCTATTATGTTTTATTATAGCTAATATGTTTGGTTGCTTCTCATATTTCAGATCGTACGGCGCACGATTCATAAACAAAGATATTTTCCTCGCGTATCTGCAGGACATCGCGACAGCGATAATAACATTATTGGATGTGATGAAAACCTTGTACGATATAATCGGCCACGATAATTCATTTGAACTGACATGCTTCTACGTGTTTTTTTGGTACTGCAGAATGTGCATGCTAATTATGAACGGGTTGTTAAGTCATTACATAAACGAGATATATCTGAGATCCCGTGAATTAAATAAGATCATAGTACAGCATTCAAGGAAAAACCTATCGGTTTCTTATATTGATTTTACCGCAAGCTCAAATTCATTATTTAATAAATGCAACAATGCTGTAATTACCAAATTCCGTTCAATTTAACATATTCATCATGGATTGTACACTTTAGCGACAAAGGTAATTTTAACGTAACGTTATCTGCAATTTATCAATTGATTACTGATTATATCGCAGCCTAAACTATGAACTTATAATAAATTAACAATTAACCTGTAGAGGCCTTTTATCCTCGCCACTTTAAATTTGATGATTTTGACTTCAAATTCGTATTATAATTAGCAATCTCAAAAATTCTTAACTACAAAAATTTTGATAAATTAAAATAATATTTCTTTTTCCTCCTTGTCAGAATAATGTCTCATAACGTTTATAATGTGGCTCTCTAATGGTTAAACCACTCTATTTTTATAGAACTACGATTTTGTATGAATGTTGATTTCATTTTAATAAAAATACAAAGGTTCGAATATAATTATGTTGTGTATTATAGGCATAAATTACTGTTGTAATTCAATTTATCATATTTTTTAGTAATTCTTAGGTACTAATACGCGAGTATTAATTTATTTTTGCTACCAGATAAATAAAAATTTTAGTCTACTCCTTCTCATAACGTCTGCTATATGTTTGACTGTTATAATTTATTCTCTTTATGATATACATCAAAGTATGAAAACAAACCGTAACAGCATTGAGATAATAATGAATCACGTATATCATATATCCTACAATGCTCTTCAATTTCTGTACATGAGTTACATTTGTCAGCGATCAAGAAATGCAGTTGAGTATTTATATATTTGCTTATATATTTATAAATATATAGAGCGCTCTATGATTCGCACTAATTACATAGTACATGCTAATTTTCTTAATAAAAAACAAACTAAAAAGTCCTGAACTATACAATTAGGGTAACAATTAATTCTATACTGAAGTCAGCAGAGGCTTTGTTAACAAAAAAATACCGTTCCATTAAGCCGCAAATACTCAACAATTAAAAAAATAATTGGATAAAACATTATAGATGGTAAAACATCTAGAAAAGAAGATGAAAGATTCACAAAGAAAGAAATCATCAATAGAAACAAATACACTATAATAGTGGACACATCTAAAGTCAGTTGTGTAATCTTTATCTTTTTTTAGAGACTATCTTTATCTTATCATGGATTGTAATAGCAGTACAAAATGTTCTGCATAGACATCATTTATTATATTTACCCATTTTTATTGCAGTATATGATAATGACGAAGAAGAACCTGATGCTACGGAAATGTCACTTAAACAGATGCTCGAGTCTCATACAACATCCAAGAGCGAATTTTGCGATGATTGTAATAAATACGAATAAAAACCTAAATGTTAACAAATTTTTTAAATTTTATTATTTATCATTAATATTATTATAAAAGTAAAAAAATTCGTTAAAAAATGTTATCGTATAATATAAAAAGTAATTTTTTTTAATAATTATCTTGTTATAATAATACCAACCATTTAACACTGCGTCTGCCATATATATTATATACAATTTTTACGTTTTGGAATTTTCTCTTATTATAGGTATACATCACGCAATAGCATGCATGCGCGTCCAATGCGCGCTTTGATAAATCTGTTGTTGCTCATAAAAATATTATAAAATAAGATTTCACAACATTGTTTTGTACAGCAGTTTCTTCACGTGTTTATTTTAACACTCGTGCATACGTACATATGTACATATATAACAAACTAGCTGGTTACTCGGGCTTCGCCCCGGAGGACTTCTCGCCCTTTTGTAGACATTTGTGCATACAATTTGAAATTTATAAATGTTTGTTACTTAAAATTAATAAAATTATAATACTCCCATGTATAGCATTTGTTTTATAAATTGTTTCTGTTTTTCTTTAATTGGTTTTATGATATGTGTAAAAAAAAAAGTTTTTAAAAAAATAACTTTTGCTTCCTTATTCCACAATAAATTTATTAACAAAAATATTTTTAAAAGTAGGGGAGAGAGGAAGAATTGCGACCATCTAAGAGAAAAGTTAAATAAAGCCGACGATTATTTATTAACTATAGAAGTCTTTATTTTAAATAATACTCCAGTTATTTGATTACTTTAAATCCCAAAGTTACTTTAAACTACAATAATTAATATTTATAGATTTTCAACATGAATTATAATTTTAAACAATAAGCAAAACCCGTTTGTAATTACCCCAGCTACGGCATTGCCCCGCCTGCGGCGGGTAGTTTTTTATAGACACTGAATTTTTTACAGACATGGTGTCTCTTACAGACATAGAAACTTTTACAGACATTGTGTTTCTCACAGACATAGGCCGGTATTCATAGTCAGATCTTACTTTAAGACCGTCTTAAGTAATGTCTTAAGACGCTAATACGGCTGTGTGATTGGTTCTTGACATCTTAAGATTGTACTTAAGACGGTCTTAAATATAAGATCCGACTATGAATACCGGCTATAGTGTCTCTTACAGACATGGTGTCTTTTACAGCCATATGTTGTTGTCTCTCTTATAAACATTATATCTTTTACCGTCTAAGACAAACGTAATGTCTTTTGCAAACGTAAAAAAACACAAATTTTGCTAAATTATGTACTTCGCTACGGTATTTAATTACTTTAAATCCATTTTGACTCCAATAAACTTTAATTGTATTGCGCACCTCTTCTTCGAGATCATATGGTAAATGTTTAGTTATTTATGGTTTTGTGATATAATAGCGTAGTATCCGTGCTTCGCAAAGGTGTTCGCAAAAGTAAATGAAAACTAATAAAGAAAGAGTATATATAAATTTGAATAAAGCAAAGCGTGTTGATGTACAATGGAAAAACGATAAAGTAAAATTTGAAATATAACATTTGATTTAAAAAATTAAAAAGAGAAGATTGTAGTGAAAAAAATAACGCAAAAAATATCTACGACCTTTTTTTCTACTTAAGGACCTCTTTGTAGACCACATTGGTGGTTCTCCCCTCAGGTGCTAGGATCACCAGGCTGTTTGGTGAGCTCACCCTGGAGCAGACCACGCAGAACTGCCCATGTGAGAAGCAGTCCTCACTTAAGTCAATTTTAAGTTTTATAAATTGTTGTTTTTGTTTTTTTTATTAATTTTGTGATATGTGTAAAAAAGAAAACAACACAACGATGAAAATATGTCAGGATGTTTATCCATTAATATATCAGCGATTGTATGTCACCTTGAGTTTAAACTGCAGTCGGCGCCAAAGGGGAGAGTCAATAATGCCGCTTTTGCGTCCCCTCCTGATTTCCATAAAACAATTTTTTTGCATTGTAAGATCATTGGAAATGTCAAAAATAACAATTAGTTAAGACAAAACTTGATCCATAAAGCCAAAATTAATTATTAGTCTGCGTATAGCACTATGGTATACCCACTATGGTACACCTAAGCCCTTTTCATGATAAGTAAACTAATAAAATATTTTCGCTTATTATAGTGCACTGCCACTGTGTTAACGTCATTTTACACTACAGTATCGTTCCCAAGATAAAGGTGAATACAGCTCATGGTAAAAAAAATTTTTTTTTTTACTATTTGATGTATTCTACAGATTAATGACATTTTTATTAGACCCTGGGATGAATCTCGCGGACATAAATCAATTTTCTCGGTGTCTTCAAGTAGAGCTATTTAAAGAAATATTCATAATATTTTTAATCTCTACAGAGATCTTATATTACTGTTTAATTGTTTTATTATAGATAGACAATATTTCAATAATTGAAGGTTTATTGTGACCATATAAAAGAACAGATGTTTCAAGTGATCATCTGAGTCTTAAAAAGTTAAAATCTTTATAAAAAATCTTTGAGCTTGCATAAAAAGTTGCTTTATCTGCAATTATTCAAAAAATCTATTGTAAGACGTGCTACTCCGGCATTAAAAAAGAATTTATTCATAGAGAAAGCCACTTTTATGCAAGTTCACAAATTTTTAATAGAGACTTTTAACTTTTTAGGACTCGGAAGATCACTTGAATTATCTGTTCTTTTTGACATAGTCACAATTAAACTTCTATTATTGAAATATTGACTACAATAAAACAATTTAAGTAAATCTTAAATATAACGCCCCCCCCCTCCCATTTCCTTTAAAATTTTAAAATTTTGTGTATTTTGGGCCGTAAAAAAGATTCTGAGAAAAAAAATCGTTGTTCATGTTCCGTTTGTTTATAATTAATATATAAAATATCACGATGTTGGTAAGTATAAATAAATGATAATAGGATGAATTTAAGCGACCCAACTGGCCAAAATTCTTTTATTTTATTAAATCTCACAACGTTTCGGCCAACATCTGGCCCTTTTCAAGTGAGGGTATATAACAATAATTATTGCCAGCACTCAACGCATATATACATCCCATGTCGCCTAATATAGCTCCCAAATTACATCATGCTTCATAAAGCTAAAAAGGTGATTACAAAGATGTAACATACATGAAATATAGCGATAAGGATGTCAAAAAATGACTCACATGTTTTATGCGTCGACAAAAGCAGAAGTAAAAGATACAGTTAGTCGAGAGATAGATGAAACCGAACATCTTGTCAAATGCGTCCGAACGTTACAACAGTCAAAGTCACAATAATAAAACTTAGAAACACATCGATAAAACAATATACCGGGTGTTTAAAATAACAAGACAGCGGTCAAAAAGCATAGATTAGGCAGCATTAATAACACGATCGTAAACAGCCGGTAAATTTTCGGTGTCTTTTTGAAGATTGACTGTGCGCTTACACTTCTTAATGAAAAACATCTCCGAGATCTCTCTTTTTTTATAATGGCTTTCTTTATATAAAATCCTTGGATTATGCCATGTGAAATTATGATTATATGTGAGACGATGTTTAGAAACCACAGAGTGCTTGCTAACATCTTTCCTAATATCATTTTGGTGTTCTTTTAAGCGTGTCTCTAGGTGCCTTTTAGTTTGTCCAATGTAGCAAGAATTGCAGTTAGCACAATCAATCTTGTACACAAGTTCGGTCTGTCTGAGATATGGTAGTCTATCTTTGCCTTTCCTAAATAAATGATAATTGAAACGCTAATTTATGGAAAAATCATTAATAAGGCAATAGTTAAAGTAGACAACAGTTTGTGTTTTTAGTTAAAGCAGAGAATACTTACTCTGTATTTCTACTATTTTCTGCTTTAACCAAGATTATAATTTTAAAATGTATAATTATGTGGAAGTATTAGAAGGAAATAACATATAATATAATGTAATTATATTCGTAAATTATCATTTTCTTATAGTGACATCGTGATATTTGAAATATTAATTATAAACAAACGAAACATAAGCGACAATTTTCCTTCTCAGAATCTTTTTTACAACCCAAAATACACCAAATTTTAAAATTTTAAAGGAATTGGAAGGGGGGCGTTATATTCAAGATTTACCTAAATTATAATTTTAAACAATAAACAAAACCTGTTTGTAATTACCCCAGCTACGATTCGGCATTGCCCCGCGTGCGGCGGATAACTCCGAATGGCAAATAAATAATAATATTAATTATTGTAATTTAAAGCCAAATAACTGGAGTACCATTTAAAATGCAAACTTCTATAATTGATAAATAATCGTCGGCTTTATTTAACTTTTCCCTTAGATGTTTGCAATTCTTCCATTCTCCCCTATCCTCAAAATTTTTTTCGTTAATAAATTTATCGTGGAATAAGGAGGAAAAAATTATTAGTTTAAAAGTAATTGTTGGGCTGAGTATAAGAACCAAAAGAAAAATACATAAGAATTAATTTACAAAAGATACGAAGGGTCCTATAATTTACCTCTGAATCTAGATTTGCCCCTTTAGAGATTGATTAAGGCGAAATCCTGAATTATAATTTTAAGCATTTTTATGGGTAACCTTTGTAAGCAAAAACCAAATTGATATTTCATCGGGCCTAAGAGATATTGACGAATCTGTGAAAATACATTTTACCCCTTTTCATTCCCTTAGGGGAAGAATTTCTAAAAATCCCTTCTTAGTGGGTGTTTATGTCATGAAAGGAATACACTCCCCGAATTTCATGTTTCTAGGTTCAGGGGTTTGGGCTGGGCGTTGATGAGTCAGTCAGTTAGTCAGGACATTTGTTTTTATATATACATATAGATAAATAATTACAGAGTGTTGTCTGATATGGGGTAGTTGTGCTAAACTTAAATGTAATAACTACTTGATTGAAAATATTTATTATATATATAGATAAACGGGTATTAAGCGATGTATAAATCAAAATAAGAATGTGCAGACCAATATACACGTTGACATGAGCTTGCACTGTTTTCGCATTTTGTAATTTTTCTAAAATTAACTTACAATTAGTAAAAATTATGATTGAAATTTTCTACTATAATTACATTGTAAGTTACAGATACCTATATGTATAATAGATAATAGATACTAAATATATCTCACTCTTAATTAAATTTAATTCAAGTCTATATTCATTTGCATATCGCAGCCGGTACAAATTCCAAATATGTATTACATCATTGCAAAGTAATCTTAAACTCAAAAAAAATTATTGAATATCAAATGAGAATTTATTAAGTATTTAAAGTAATTTATTTAATTCACATTATTATTACAATGTATTTTTTAATGCCATTGTATCTAGCTTTTTACGTAATTTTAAAATAAATAATCACAAAATTAATAATCACCAATGTGACCACAAAATACTACGATTACAATTAAATTGATTTATTTCGAACGAACAAACAAAGAACAAACACTATATAATGTCTAATGTAAAAAGTTATGTATTCCCTCGAGTATTCCATTTGCATATATACAGGACGTTTGTTGACATCTAATTTGTTTTTAATCTTTATCAGATAGTACATAGTACATAAATAAATTTGATTGTGTTTGCTTATCAACATATAAATTACAATTTCAAAAAATAAGCAAAACCCCCGTTCGTAATTAATAAAAGACATTTATAATTGATAAACAATTGTCGGCTTTATTTAACTTTACCCTTAGATGTTTGCAATTCTTCCATTCTCCCCTACAACCCTTAAAAATATTTTTGTTAATAAATTTATTGTGGAATACGGAAGTAAAAGTTTTTTTTTTTTTAAGTAATTGTTGGGCCGAGTATAAGAACTGAAAGAAAAATGCATAGGAATTAATTTACAGGAGATACGAATGGTTCTATAATTCACCCCTAAATCTAGATTTGCGCCTTTAGAGGTTGATTAGGGCAAAATCCTGAAATATGTTTTTAAGCATTTGTATGAGTGACCTTCGTAAGCAAAAACCAAGTCGATATCTCATCGGGCCTAAGAGATATCACGAATCCGTGAAAATACATTTTAACCCTTTTCACACCCTTAAGGGTCGAATTTTTAAAACTCCCTTCTTAATGGGTGCTTACGTCATGAGAGGAATACATTCCTCGAATTTCATGTTTCTAGGTTCAGGGGTTTGGGCTGGGCGTTGATGAGTGAGTGAGTAAGTGAGTCAGTGAGTCAGTGAGTCAGTCAGGACATTTGTCTTTATATATATAGATTAACTAACAAATTCATTACATATATGTAATAAAACTGTAATATCTGTAATAAAACCAAAAATTTTCCACCGCAACGTGAATAATGCTACGTGTTTTAACGCATCGTGTTACGATAATACACGTTTATTTTCTCGGCGATCAATAAAGCGCTACGATTGAAAGTAACGATAAAATCATAAACCTCACGTACAATATATTAGTATAATTTCTGACACGTTCGTATATAGTTGTATAACAGTGAATACGATAAATAGAATTATCCATAAAATTAAGTAAATATATCTTATTCGACGGATGTGCTAATAGTAAATTAATTAATATATCTTTAGGTTTTCTCTCTCAACAAATCAAATTCAAAATTTTCCAAAAAAATTATATACTTCAATGGATCCAAAGAGAAAGCAACTTCTGGTTTCTACAAGTGAATCTTTGGAAAGAGTTTCGCGTTTCCTGGGAATCAATTCAATCAATCCGTCGAGTTACGTAGGTAGATTATATAATCTCGCGCTTCTTGTGATATTATTTATCTACTTGAGTCAACGCACATGGGACGTCAAATGTGCGAACAATGATCAATGCGAGCAACGTTTTGCCGTAAGATTCTGCGTAAATCTAACATGGGTGTTGAGGGTTCTGATATCGCTAATTATACAAAGCACAACTCTATTTCGTCCAAAGCAATTTGTTTTTCCTCGTCAAGAGACGTTCATCATGGATTCTATACTTGAGTAAGTTTCTTTGGTCAAATAATTGTATATTTTTCATGTCTTTATGTAATTTTATAGTTACATCAAGCGTCATCACGCGCGCGCTCGACGAAGGTATAATAAGTATATTTGCGGGATAAGATAAAGTAAATGCAACCAAGCACGTAATACTTTTATGCATTCATATACATATATGAATAAAAGCGAAAATTTTTTCAAAAATGTGTACTAATTTTAAAATACATGGCGTTAAAATAAAAAAAAACGCTCCTAAAAAGCATATTCAAAGATTAACTGCTTAAAACTGGATGTTTAAAAAATCAGGCATTTAACCAAATACTTAATTATACATGCTTGTAATTATACATGCTTGTAACGATAAAGAAGATGATAATTCTTTAATTCGTAAAGTAAAGTTTTACTTATTTATTAGAAAGCAATCACAGACTCAGATTTATAACTTAAAGAATATTAAGCACATAATAAAATGCACATATAAAAAAAGAAATTGATTATTGTATATATAATTACATCACAAAATTTAATTGATACTCGATCTTACTCTTTACATCATTAAAATTACTAAAAATATATCATAAATTTGTTGGCATTTTGTTGAATATATCTTTAAACGCGCCGCGTTTAAATGCAAAGTTTTTAAGTCACTGGAGACCCGCAGTGTAAGGAAACTGTAACATAACAGAGATTTTTTATGTTCTCATTACATTATGTTTGTTTAAGGCTCCTGGATAGTCACCGCGGCCATATTAAATTTCTACTATCGAGGCGAGGAAAACACCCAATTTTGTCGTCCGTGCCATTTGCAAATAAAAAGACATTTCAATAAAAAGTAAATATGCATATTAGGTCAAACCTCACCGATGACCTTGACCTTGACATATGTTGTCAAGGTCACCCTCCTGAGTGACCTTCAGAAGATTTTAGCCGGCGGTCATTGTTCGTTAAAAAGTTATTAACAAAAAAAAATTGAAAATATAGCAGTTATTTTGAGTATTGAAAGGCATAAACGACCTTGACTTTGACATATGTTGTCAAGGTCACCCTCCTGAGTGACCTTCAGAAGGTTTTAGCTGGCGGTCATTGTTTATTAAAAAGTTATAAACAAAAAAATTTGGTGGAAAAAATTATTTAAAGCAGTGAATGGTTGGTATATTGAAAGGAAAGTTATCTAAAGCAGAGAATAATTGGTATATTGAAAAGTACATATATACACAATTTTATGTATTAGAAAGTGTGAATACAAGTATTCTCTGCTTTAATCATGGCAAAAGCATGTTAAAGCTTTGTTAAAGCAGATAATAGTTGGTTATTGACAAAACCTATAGGTTAGTGACGCGCTTTACAAGTATGTGTTTTCTAAGTTGAAGCACATACAAAGCACACATTTGTAAAGCGCGCCATTAACCTATAGATTAGTGACGCGCTTTACAAGTATGTGCTTTGTAAGTTAAAGCACATACTCTCTATTCTCTGCTTTAAATAACTTTCCTTTCAATATACCAACAATTTACTGCTTTAAATAATTTTCCCCACCAAATTTTTTTTGTTTATAACTTCTTAATGAACAATGACCGCCAGCTAAAACTTTCTGAAGGTCACTCAGAAGGGTGACCTTGACAACATATGTCAAGGTCAAGGTCGTTTATGCCTTTCAATACTCAAAATAACTGCTATATTTTTCAAACTTTTTTTGTTTATAACATTTTAATAAACAATGACCGCCAGCTAAAACCTTCTGAAGGTTACTCAGGAAGGTGACCTTGACAACATATGTCAAGGTCAAGGCCATCGGTGAGGTTTGACCTAATATGCATATTTACCCAATAAAACATCACTCTGGATCGTTTCAGAACACTTCCAAAATTTACCGAAAACTATCCTTTTCCTACGACAATAAACAAACAGCCATAAAACGAAGCCTAAATATACGGGAAAACAGCCGTTTTACGCGAGGTTTTACGACTATCGAAAAAAGGTGAAAACGTTCCTTCCGCAAGCAAATCTTACTTTTCGGTAAATTTTACGACTTTCACGAATACGTCAAACGTTAGAGCACAAGTACAGAGCGAATAATAAGGAAATGGCACGGACGACAAAATAGGCTTGTCAACATGTCACTTTCCACACCAATCCACGCCTTATAGTTCATTGGTTTGCAGGCGTGAGGCGCTGCACGATTCTTGACCGGTAACATGTCATCAGCGTACGCACACCATAGACTTATA
The DNA here is from genome assembly GCA_030770355.1 of Harpagoxenus sublaevis. NCBI lineage: Eukaryota > Metazoa > Arthropoda > Insecta > Hymenoptera > Formicidae > Harpagoxenus > Harpagoxenus sublaevis. The sequence goes on along the minus strand of JASTWR010000368.1, from coordinate 53,067 downwards.
TAGATAGACCGGCCCCTGCCGTGAGAGCACGCGTCGGAAGATGTACGGTGCAGACATAACCGTGGGGGGTCTCTTCTCTCTGTCTTCTGATTGCTTGGTGGGGATAGAAGTCTAGAGTGGGGACTAGTAGGGAATAGATGCAGGGCTAGACGTCTATCCCCACCAAGCGATCAGAAGACAGAGAGAAGAGACCCCCCACGGCTATGTCTGCACCGTACATCTTCCGACGCGTGCTCTCACGGCAGGGGCCGGTCTATCTATATAAGTCTATGACGCACACAAAGATGCTCTGCCTCCGTGACAATGCGCGCTCGGCTAAGTTCGGCGCGTCGTGCGAGCGAGCGAGAGAGAGAATATCATTCCCTCCTTCTCGCTCTGACTCTGATGCGTCGAGGCTGCTAGATTGCTTTCTCGGCGTGCCCCGGCGATCTGAAAAAGAGGGTACACGTTGAAAAGCGCAAATCTGCACGATACTTTAATAGTCTGCAAGGGGAGAACCTCTGAGTATATAGATAAGATATTAGTTGATACTAAGCATTCGTTGCAAAGTTATAAACAAAATAGGATTTCAGCGTTCCATATATACCCGTGCAATAACGCTCAATCTCGAAATGGTGCGTGGCAGCGCGATAGTGCGTCTGCCTGCTAAGACGCTGGCCCGGGTTCGTTCCCTGGTGCTTTCTTCTTATTTTTTTTTTGTTTTTTTTTATTATAAATAATTATTTAATTATTTTCAGAACAAAGGAGCATGTAAAAAATAATTTAATTTACAGTCAAAATTTATTGATTTTTTAATATAACATTCGAACATGACATAATACAGAAACGCGCGCGTTTTGGGCACAAGACAATTTCAAAGAGGATGAGAAAGAGAATCAAAATGACCCGTCAGTAATTTATTTAATTAATTGTGAAAGTTAAAAGTAACATTTATTTGTTATAAGGTGTAAGAAAATACTATTCTCCACTAATCACACCGCGTATGACTAAATATATTTGTGTAAGGGAAAATTAGTTACTAATTATTATCCTTCTCCTCACCACCCTTATTAAACTCTTAACGTCATGTACAAAATCATTACATTCATATCATTCGATTACACACACCCTTCCAAATTTAATTATTTTTTACATGCTCTTTTGTTCTCAAAATAATTACATAATTATTATATACAGGGTAAATCTTAATGGATGTACCAACCTTTTACCATAAGAGATGGGTTGCCGACTGCAACTGTAATCAACCGAAAGATCCATAGATGACACCTGGTTGGATCGACCACTCCGATCGACATACAGGGAAGTACGGAAGCGCCTATACGCCATAACGTTGGCACCTCGTGTTATAGGAACATGCGCATTAGTTTTTGTCCTAAGGAACGGCACTGTGTATTCCAGGAGGAACGGAACCCTGGGTGCCGTTCCTTTTCGAGATTAAGGTAAATATTGTTAAATTACATTTTGAGTAGATCTTTACATTTTTGGATGGATAAATTTGTTAATTTAACAAAGATCTTGAAATATAAAAATTGTAGGGTAATTAATTGAATTAAATACAAAGTTTTTTAAAGTTAAGGTTAACTTTTTAGGTTAAAACGAAATTGTACACAATATATCCCAGGTAGAATAGAAAGTCATAAAATGTCAAAGTGACCTCAAATGATGTCCAAAGAATGATTAAATTATGATAAAAGGTGAATTTTGTAGTCATATTCTCATCATTTTGACGTCACTTTGACATTATCATGACTTTCTGTTCTACTTAGGATAATCCTTTCTTTTTTGTATTCTAATGTATTAGAAATAGTTGTACATAAAATTATTCTGACTTATTGCTATTTTAAAATAATGAAATGTATACTGAAAATTACTGTAATTTAAATATCAACTTAATCATAACGTGCTTATTATTATTTCTATAGATGGATTCTGTACAATCAAGGAAAATTAAAATTAGATACGGCGAGAAATGTATGAATATATATGTGACAAATAATACTTTGAAGAAAAGTGTCTTAAAAGATTATTTTCCTGACGGTGGGACTTTGACATATCAAATTGATGGGGAGACATATCTATTAGACACGGATGCTCAATCCATCTACGTAAATGCAAATGTGGACATTTATGATTTCAACGTTCCAAAAGGTTTGTATAACATTATCTTACATCATATACTTTATACTATACTCATATAATTATTGTAAAGAAATGTTATTTTGAATAATATATAGCTATATAACTTGGCTACAGTTTTCAAAAAATAATCAACATTTTTCTAGATGTACCTGTTTCACAGCTCATTGGAAAAAAACGTAAACGTTTTCACGATATTCTTGAAACGTTATATTCAGAAAAAAAATCAGATTGTGTTAAAAAGAAGGTAAATTTTATGTGTTCTATTTTTTAATATTTACAAATAATAACAATAACAATAATGATAATAAATGTAATAATTTCAGTTATCTCAACAAAAGATAGAATACACATGATAAAATTTAAATACCTTCTCTTTATCACAATCTGATTTTTTTTCTGAATATAACGTTTCAAGAATATCGTGAAAACGTTTACGTTTTTTTCCAATGAGCTGTGAAACAGGTACATCTAGAAAAATGTTGATTATTTTTTGAAAACTGTAGCCAAGTTATATAGCTATATATTATTCAAAATAACATTTCTTTACAATAATTATATGAGTATAGTATAAAGTATATGATGTAAGATAATGTTATACAAACCTTTTGGAACGTTGAAATCATAAATGTCCACATTTGCATTTACGTAGATGGATTGAGCATCCGTGTCTAATAGATATGTCTCCCCATCAATTTGATATGTCAAAGTCCCACCGTCAGGAAAATAATCTTTTAAGACACTTTTCTTCAAAGTATTATTTGTCACATATATATTCATACATTTCTCGCCGTATCTAATTTTAATTTTCCTTGATTGTACAGAATCCATCTATAGAAATAATAATAAGCACGTTATGATTAAGTTGATATTTAAATTACAGTAATTTTCAGTATACATTTCATTATTTTAAAATAGCAATAAGTCAGAATAATTTTATGTACAACTATTTCTAATACATTAGAATACAAAAAAGAAAGGATTATCCTAAGTAGAACAGAAAGTCATGATAATGTCAAAGTGATGTCAAAATGATGAGAATATGACTACAAAATTCACCTTTTATCATAATTTAATCATTCTTTGGACATCATTTGAGGTCACTTTGACATTTTATGACTTTCTATTCTACCTGGGATATATTGTGTACAATTTTGTTTTAACCTAAAAAGTTAACCTTAACTTTAAAAAACTTTGTATTTAATTCAATTAATTACCCTACAATTTTTATATTTCAAGATCTTCGTTAAATTAACAAATTTATCCATCCAAAAATGTAAAGATCTACTCAAAATGTAATTTAACAATATTTACCTTAATCTCGAAAAGGAACGGCACCCAGGGTTCCGTTCCTCCTGGAATACACAGTGCCGTTCCTTAGGACAAAAACTAATGCGCATGTTCCTATAACACGAGGTGCCAACGTTATGGCGTATAGGCGCTTCCGTAGGGAAGTCAAAAATTGTGCATCAAGTAACGTGTATCGTATTCTATACATACATACTTTTCTAGTATATTCAACTCTCTTCCTATACAGCACAAAAACCTCTTAAAATATATTCAAAACATTAATTATTTAGGAAGTTTAAAATAAATCACAAAAGTATATTTAGAATGTTTCTATGTCCGCCAAATCATGTCGAAAGAATATTTTCAAAAATGTTTTAAAAGATTGCATACAAATATGTTCAATAATATTTGTAAAATCTTTTAGAAATATTGCTTTAAAAAATAAAATGTTTAAATTTCTAAAATATTTTACGAATATTGTTAAATATATTTTTATGCAATCTTTTAAAAACATTTTTGAAAATATTTTTTTGACAATCTGGCGAACATAGAAACATTTTAAAAATATTTTTGTAAACTATTTTAAAAAATATTTTGTGTTGTATGGATTACGCGTTCTTTTTACACAATTGTTTTCTAATAACAAGATTTCTTATTATTGCGCAAAATATGTACTGCATAAAAGAGATAGCATTTGTTTCTGTAGTATCTTCTTTATACGATTTTTAAAAAATAATGATTCTTTAATAAAGTCACTTGGTAGCGATTTCTTCCCTAGCGAAAAAGTATATTCAAAAGTATAGAGAAATTTGTGTATCTTGCATATTCAGTCTATGTAGTATTTTGGCTTTATCCGTATACAGAGATTCAATATAGGTATATTCAGTCGTGTGTATTCCGCATACACAGAATAATATTGAATCTCTATATACGGATAAAGCCAAAATACTATACAAACTGAATATACAAAAAATTCTGTACACTTATTGAATATCTATTTTCTCTAGAGCGGTCACCCATCCAAGTAGTAACCGCGCATGACGTTGCTTAACTTTTTTGTTCGAATGGGCTAGCAATGATCCTCTGGCTCTGATACTTCCTTCTTGCTTATACTTGTATATAACACATCTTTATATAGTGTTCAAAAATCTTGTAATGATATATCAACCGGCAAATATTAAAAACAATGCAACAACAATTGATGTACAAAAGGACTATTAATAATATTAATCGATATTAATTAATTAATTAATATTAATTAATATATAATAATAATATTTATATATTAATGTAAGATTCGTGATATATTCAACACAATAGATATAATATAATATTAATATAATAACGTTAAAAATAATAGAACGCCTAAAGGCGCTGCCTAGACATAAGGTGAAGCTTTTAGCGTTTCCAGGGGCCTATTGTACAATGATTTACAAGTTAATAATATTAGTGAAAAAGCTTTGTTTTTCACTAATATTATTAACTTGTAAATCATTGTGCAATAAGCCCCAGAACGTGTGTATGTTGGATATTCACTTATCTGCCTACGCATATTGAGTTTTTATTCGCATATTTGATTTCATGTACAATTAAAAATTTAAGGTAAAATCACTAACAATAACACATGGTAAGATCAAAAAGTTATTAATTGCGATCATATTCAATTTACACCGGGTCCAGGAGTTCTAAATTTAACATACATCTATTAGTGTGTGCGACACTTTGTTTCAAAGTATTTGATGCTCATGAGACACAAAAATGACTTAGTAAGAAATGGCGAGCAGATGGGTTGTGCTAAGAAGAACAAAAAATGCAAATATGTATTGTGAAATACTTAATGTTGTTCCATGGAATAGATTTTTTAATTAAAGTGATAAATGAATATGAACAATTTTGATAGGTTTCACAAAAACTTACATTGCAAATATGTATAATGACTACACCAAATTCAGCGTACACCAATTTTTAAAGAATAATATGATGTTGGTCTCTCCATACTCGCTATTATTCATATATACTGGGAGGGTATAAACAACTCCCAGACCATTTTAGATATTGAACTCTGTATACAGATGTCCGGATATACAAGCAAATATACTGGGAGGTGTATAAACAACTTTGGATATTGAACTCTGTACATAAAGATGTCCGGATATACAAATCGAATATACTGACAATTCGGGTCTCTGTATACTTAAAGGAATATATTGGTAGTGAATATCCAGATACACAGGCCATGGAATAGGATACACATATTCAATATACGGGTACAGGAACTCTGTATACGCATACATAAATTCTGTATACCTTGTATATACTTTTTCGCTAGGGTTTTCACGCTTACGCGGAACATTTCAGCGCGTAAAAAGAGAGTTGGATCTGAAGCGGCAAAAATATAAAAATGTTCTATTCTTATTAAAAAATGCGTAATTCTACTGCAAGAAATATTCTACTGTATAGTACTTTATGGATATAAAAGTAATAATTTTAAAAATTAAAAGTAATAACAGTGGACTTCCGCACCACCTCTAAGGTACCACCAATGGCGCGTTAGGTTTTTCAAAGTGGACCTTTGCCTGGAGCCATATTGTACCACATTTTAAGACTTTTTTCAGTATGTGTAAAGGCTCAAACAGATATATTGAAGTCATTTTTGAGCACGCAAATGAAAAATTACATCACCGTGTGGCCGTGCCCAACATATCGCCAATTTATCTGTTTTTACTTTAGATGCTCGAAGTGTCCCGCCTCCACCCTTTCACAAAATATAGCCCTTTTTAAAATTGCACGACGCATCCGGCGCGCAAGACCGTGGACTTATTGCACGGCAAGCCCGTACAATTCGATCTTTCAGATCTTGAGCGCTAGCAGGTCGCGTTGCGCAAACTGCTAACGCTCAAGATCTGAAGGATCGAATTGTACGAGCTTGACGTGCAATAAGTCCACAGGTCTTGAGCCGGGTGCATGTTGCAATTTTAGCCCATACAGCACATGATATCATTCGAATATTCTGTACTCGTACTGTGAATATACGTACCGTATATAATATACTTCAAACATTTTTATAACATTTCTAGTAGTATATTATTTCTCATAAGTTCTTAGAAAGTACTTGTAACATCTGTCAGTAGTATATTATTTTTCGTAAATTCTCAGGAAGTACTTGTAATATCTCTGAGTAGTATATTATTTTTCGTAAATTTTCGTATACTACTCAGAATATATAAATTGAATACGGCTCGGAACGGCGCGCGCGAGTAAACTTTCGGCCTACGGCCTACGAGCTGGGTTGTCCGTTCCCGGCTTGTTGCTTTCGCCTGGTATACGACAGCGTCAAAGTTTTCTCGCGGCGTGTTGCTTTCGCCGACAACGCCAAATCAGTTAAATCTGCTCGCAGTGTGTTGCTTTTGCCTCTTTGCCGAAAATGTTTGATTAAAACCGATTAAAACATCTGTTTTAATCGGTTTTAATCAGTTTAATCCGCTCCCGGATTAAGAAGTAATCGATTTTAATTCTGAACAAATTATAACCGGTTTTAATATTGCCTTCGCAAATTATTTCCAATCTGAGACATTATATTCTAATCTATACCAAATCAGCAGACAATGTTTCTTAAATGTTTTTTAAATATTTATTTTTTATTAATCATACATTTTTACAATTTATTGTAAAAATAATATTTATTTAATGTTTATTTAATTAATATTAATTTTACATTAATTATTTATTTGAAATAATAATTTACAAAAAATATTTATTTTACGTTTATTTAATGTTGATTTAATATTTGTTTTACATTAATAATTTATTTGCAATAATGATTTGAAAAAAACATTTAACATTTATTCAACATTAATTTAATATTCATTTTATATAAATTATTTTTATTTACAATAATAATTTGAAAAAACATTTACTTAACATTTATTCAACATTAATTTAATATTTGTGTTATATTGATTAATTATTTGCAATAATGATTTAAAAAAAAACATTTATTTAACATTTATTCATCATTAATTTAATATTTATTTTATATTAATTAATTATTTGCAATAATGATTTGAAAAAACATGTATTTCACATTTATTCAACATTAGTTGATATTTATTTTACATAAATTATTTATTTACTATAATAATTTTAAAAAACATTTTTTTAACAATTATTCAAGAATAATATAATATTTGTTATATTAATTATTTATTTGCAATAATAATTTTTAAAAACATTTATTTAACATTTATTTGACATTAATTCATTCAATTCAAAGTTTATTGTGTACCTTTCGGTTTTACAAGGCGTTTTTTAAGGAAACGGTTCCAAAACCTTTACAAGTATATTATTCCCTCCTAGCCTGGCCATTGGGCGACCTTACACAACCTGGTACCCATCCCGCCCCTTACTCCTTTCTATTCCCTCCGGCCCTCTCCTCTGACTTCCCTCTTCTCTCATTCCCCTGGTTCAACCCTTCTTGCTAACTTCAATTCCCTAGTTCCATTTCCTCTTTCTATCCTGCCGCTCTTCTGCTCCCTGTCCTTTTCTCTCTCCGTTCCTAGCTCCCTGCATCAGAAAACAAAAACCGGACAAAACAAAACAGACCGAACAAAACAAGACATCACAAAAGGAAGTCACCCTAAGCCCTCTCTCCTTCTTTATAGTCTCTAATCTACTTTCTTCATCTTCTTCAATCTTCTTCATTCTACCTTCCGTCCTCCTACTTCTCTCTCTTCTACCCTCCTCTTTCTCTTCTAATCTTTCAGTCTCCCTCCTCTCCCTTCATCTCACACCTGCCTCCACTCCTTCCTTTGCTCGTCCCATCTTATTTCCTTTCCATTAACCCAGATCCTCCTGTTTGTTTGTACAACCGACTTCCCTTCTTTTCTCTCCTTTTTAGCTTTTTCTTCTAGCCTCCACCTTATCTTTCTCTTACCATCCTGTGCCTCCATATCTCTTCATTCTTTTTCACCATTTCTTCTTTATCCTTTTCCTCCTCGAGCTCTACAAATACCTCTGTTCTCTTTCCTTTACCTGTTACCTCCTTTACGCTCCTTATCGGGACTTCCTACTGTCCACTCCATAATCCTCTCTATGTCCTCTCTAATCTCTTCTTTCTTTCGGCCCTTCACCTATAACCCTTCTCCATATTAAGCTCCTTTTTCTCTTCTCACCTCTCTCTCTTTCTTCTTCTTCTTCTCTCAGCTTTCTCTCTCTTTCCTTCTTCTCTTTTTTTCTTTTCACTTCCTCCTCTCTGCTTTCCATCTTCTGCAATAGACTACCTTTCTTTATATTATACTCCTCTTTTTCCTTCTTTCATTTCCTTCTCTTCTCCGCTCCTGTACTGCTCTTATTACGCACTAGCTACGCACGCCTTCATTTTCCTTACTCCTGTTTCCGTTCCTGCATTTCCTGCCTTATCTTCCTCTTCTCCCCCAACATCTCTTCCTTCCCCTTCTCCTACCTCGCCTGCGCGCTAAGCTTATGCATCCTTCCTTATCCTTGCTTCTTCGCTGCTTCTTATTCTGTCCTTTCCTTCCTTTCACTCACGGGTTTCCGCTTTCTCGTTTGCCGGCTAATTTCTTCCTATGCCTCTACCTAACCTTTCTTTCCTCGCACGCGCCTCTTTCCTCACTCTCATCGCCGCACATCAGCCATGCACCTAACACCGTCTCTCCGACCAGCAGTCACCGCTGCAACGTAGCTTCTCTCTGTTTACCTCGCTCCCTCTATCTTCATCGTTTCCTGAGGACACTACGCCACCGTCGGTACTGCCGGTCACTGCCTTACCACCTATCTCTCTCTACACTGACTGATGCTTTTCTCCGGTCTTCATGCTGAGGTTAACCTACCTCCACTGCCACCAAACGATTTGCTTCTTGCCCGTGAGTGTTCTTTCCCTCTCTTTCTGCCGCCTCCCTTTCTTCCCTTCTCCTCAACTCTTCCTCTCTCTGCCTTTCGCAAGATCTTCTCACATCCTTAGTCCCTCCTTTCTGCTTCCGCTTTACCCGTATTCTCTATTATCTGTCTTGCCTTTCTCTTTTTATACCTCAATCTCCGCTCTTATTTCTCCATCTCCACTTGCTTGACTTTTCTCTTATTATATTGCACTCCGTCTTCTTGTCATGCTGTTGTTCCGTTCCTCTCCTCTCTTTTCCCTACTCTCCCCCGTCTGGGTTCTCCTAACCTCTCTTTCATCTTCCTCTGACTTTATATGTTACTCCTTACTTCCTCCTTTCCTGGCCGCGCCTCCATGCTCACTGCACCGTCTTCCTCTTCTCTATCTGCTCCTCCTTTTTTCTCATCCTCCTTCACTTCCTACTCCTTTTTTTTCTGGGGGTATGGTTGATCCGAACGAGACGGTTTCTGCCACTCTCGCGATCCTGAATGTTACATCTTATTTGACATTAATTTAATAATTATTTTATATTATTTATTTACTATAATAACAACAAAAAATTCATGTAATATTAATATTTACTTCAAATATTATTTAATAATAACTATTTAATTATAAGGGATCATTATTTTTCTGTTATTGTTTTGCTCTATAAATTATGTGGCGGTAGGGGTCTATTGCACAATGATTTACAAATGAATAATATTAGTGAAAGAGCTTTGTTTTTCACTAATATTATTAATTGGAAATTATTGTGCAATAGGCCCCTGCTGTTCGCTACGAACATACGACGGAGCGCGCGCAACGCGGCGCGACAGCGCGGGCTTGCGCGCCGGGAATAGTACGGCTCGCGCTCAATATGTGGCGCATCGCCGTGCCCCTAATCCGTATTCAAGATTCAACATCGATCCCTATATAGGAAAACGTCTTGATCGCGAGATTATTTAGCGTTCGCAGAATCGCCAGTGACGCCAGTCAGAGCGTGCTCACTCTCCGGGCCTCTGATAAGTGTTGTAACATATTTTTGAGGATTGTGATTTCTTGCGGCCTCCGTTCATACCTGCATTAAAACCGATTTAATTATAACAACCTAACGTAATACGTATATACCTAAAAAAAAAGTATATACCGTGCACATTCTATCCTTCGTTCTATATTGGTACTCCTGATATTCTTGGTACTTACTGCGAAATATTCTCAGTATGTACTACGAACTCGAAAAAGGCGGAAATAGAAATGTTCTCAGTAAGTTCGCAATAAATCGTAGTACGTATCTCGAATGTTTTGGGAATATACGCAATATACTGCTGCGATATCCTTCGAACATTCTCAGTATCTACATGTGCTGTATGAGAGATAGGGCTGCATTTTGTGAGGAGATGGAGGGGGGACACTTCGAGCATCTAAACTAAAGTAAAAACATGACAAATTGGCAACATGTTGCGCACGGCCACACGTAGATGTAATTTTTCATCTGCGTGCGCTCTTATGCAATATGACTTCAATTTATCTGTTTGAGCCTTTACTGAAAAAGGTTTTCAACTGTGGTACAATATGGCTCCAGGCGAAGGTCCACTTTAAAAAACCTAACGCGCCATTGGTGGTACCTCAGAGGTGGTGCGGAAGTTCACTGTTATTACTTTTAGTTCTTTAAGTTATTATTTTATATCCATAAAATACTATACAGCAGAATATTTCTTTCAGTAGAATTACGCATTTTTTAATAAGAATAGAACATTTTTATATTTATGCCGCTTCAGATCCAACTCTCTTTTTACGCGCTGAAATGTTCCGCGTAAGCGTGAAAAGAAATCGCTACCAAGTAACTTTATTAAAAAATCATTATTTTTAAAAAATCGTATAAAGAAGATACACAAAAACAAATGCTATTTCTTTTATGCAGTACATACTTTGCGCAATAATAAGAAATCTCGTTATTAGAAAACAATTGTGTAAAAAGAACGCGTAGTTCATACAGCACAAAATATTTTTTAAAATAGTTTACAAAAATATTTTTAAAATGTTTCTATGTTCGCCAGATTGTCAAAAAAATATTTTCAAAAATGTTTTTAAAAGATTGCATAAAAATATATTTAACAATATTTGTAAAATATTTTAGAAATTTAAACATTTTATTTTTTGAAGCAATATTTCTAAAAAATTTTACAAATATTATTGAACATATTTGTATGCAATCTTTTAAAACATTTTTGAAAATATTCTTTCGCCATGATTTGGCGGACATAGAAACATTCTAAATATACTTTTGTGATTTATTTTAACCTTCTTAAATAATGTTTTGAATATATTTTAAGAGGTTTTTGTGCTGTATAGGAAGAAAGTTGGATATACTAGAAAAGTATGTATGTATAGAATACGATACACGTTACTTGATGCACAATTTTTGACTTCCCTCTATGTCGATCGGAGCGGTCGATCCAACCAGGTGTCATCTATGGATCTGTCGGTTGATTACAGTTGCAGTCGGTAACCTATCTCTCATGGTAAAAGGTTGGTACATCCATTAAGATTCACCCATTGTTAAAAAAAAAGCAAAAAAAGTAAAAGGAAGCACCGGGAAACGAACCCGGGCCAGAGTATTAGCAGTCAGATGCTCTTCCGCGCTGCCACACACCATTTCGAGATTGAACGTTACCGCACGGGTATATATGGAACACTGAAATCCTTTTTTGTTCATAACTGCAACGAATGCTTATAATTAATATCAACTAATATCTTATCTATATACTCAGAGGTTCTCCCCTTGCCGACTATTAAAGTATCGTGCACATTTGCGCTTTTCGACGTGTACCCTCTTTTTCAGATCGCCGGGCCACGCCGAGAAAGCAATCTAGCAGCCTCGACGCATCAGATTCAGAGCGAGAAGGAGGGAATGACATTCTCTCTCTCGCTCGCTCGCATGGCGCGCCGAACTTGCGCGTCAGTCGTCACACGGAGACAGAGCATCTCGGGGTGCATAAGTGGAGGGGGATGTGCTCAGCTCGGAATCGCACCACTTATCATGCGATACTCTGTAAGAGTCGTGCGACAAAGTTCTCATTCCTACCGCGGCTACCGCTGACAACTGTGTCGCCACCGTCAACGCGGAGTTCTCGGCTCAGTATCCAGGAGCCTTAAGTCGAAAAACACGATGTCTTTTTATAAAAATATTGTAAATAATTTTCTTATACGCAATAAATTATAGCTAACCATTTTTATCATTAATTATTTGACATTCAGAGATGTTTTTCTGTCGTCTAAGTCACACGCCTTTTGAATAATTTGAAATTAATATCAATATTTACAAGATCTGAACTGTATATTAGACGCAGTTCTGCAATGCGGAACCAACTCCAAAAGCATACTTTTCCGCAAAAGTAAATTTTGCGAAATATTAGAAATAAAATTCTGTGCCAATATATATATATATTGTATATATACACGAGTATATACATATTCAATTCAGTTTATTGTATATGCCTTTCGGCTTTACAAAGCGTTTTTGCAGGAAACGGTCCCAAAACCTTTACACTCTTTCCTTTAATTCCCATCAGACCTGGTCATTGGGCGGCCTCACAACCTGGTACCTATCCCATCCCTCACACTTCCCTATTCCTTCCGGCCCTCTCCTCTGACTTCCCTCTTTTTTCGCTCTCTTGGCTCCATCCTTCCTACCGATACCCATTCCCTAGATCGCACCTTCTTCTTCCTTCTCTCCCTCTTCCTCTACTCTTTCTCGTCTGTCTCTCCTTTCCTATCGTCCATTTCCTCTTTCTATCCTGCTGCTCTTTTGCTTCCTGTCTTTTCCTCTCTCCACTCCTAGCGCCCTGCATCAGAAAAACAACACAAACAGAACAAAACAAAACAAACAAAGTCACCCTAAGCCCTCCCTCCTTCCTTGTCGTTTCCAATCTATTCTTTTCTTCTCCTCAATCTACTGTCCTCCTGCTTCTCTTTCTCTTCTCCGTTCATCCTTCCTTTCTAACCTCTCAATCTTCCTCCTCTCCCTTCCTCTCACTCTTATCCTCTCTCCGTCTGTTCCTCCTTCATCTGCTCCTCCATCTTTCCTCAAATCCGTTTTCCTTCCTCAGCTTCTCCTTTTTCTACTCCCTATACTCTACCTTCTACTCTAAACAGAAGAAAAAAAAGATATTACAAATTTTACAGTCTTAACTGCTTTTCCTTCTCCTCTCACTTTTCCTTAACGCTCCTTTCTTTATCTCCATTCATTTCTTCTTTCTATCTTACATTCCTCCCACTCTCTTTTCTTCCTATCGGCCCTGTTCTCGTCCGTATCCATCAGCAAATTCTTCTCTAACCTTCTCGCAATCTCGTCCTCCGCGGTCCTCCTTGGTCTCCCCATAGACTTATATAGATAGACCGGCCCCTGCCGTGAGAGCACGCGTTAGAAGATGAACGGTGCAGACATAGCCGTGGTGGTCGGAACTCTCTCTCTTCTGATCGCTTAGTCGACTTACAATTAGTCGAGTCGTCTATCCCCACCAAGCGATCAGAAGAAAAAGAAAGTCGAGTCGTCTATCCCCACCAAGAGATCAGAAGAGAGAGAGAGTTCCGACCACCACGGCTATGTCTACACAGAGATGCCAATGGTGAAGTTTTGCCCGCTGCCTGCGCGCATGGTGGGGACACGCACACAGCTGACAGAGCCGTGTACGTGTGCGCTGGGCGCTCGGCGGCGGCTCGGCGTGGCTCGGCCAGCTTCGGGCGGGTAGAAGAGCGCAGACATACACTCGGATGTCTCGTTCTTCCCCGAAAGCCGATTCGCATGCGAGTTGCTCTTATCCGTCTCGCCTCTCTTACGCGCTGCGTTTTGTTCAACTTCAAATATTAATATCTTTGGTTATATTTGTCGTAGAAAAATCTTTAAAAAATCATTTTAAAGCTAAGGAGACAATCTTTTTGAGAAAAATAGTTTGTTACAAGAAAATGCAAATTCCAATTGTTATAAGCAATTGAAATGTCTAATTAATTTTTCCACTAAAAAGTACAATTTTTAAAATTTTTAAAATAATGTTATTTTATTCTCTACTTCATTCTGAAAGTACACATATTCTTTATTATATGAAGAAACGATGGATTATATTTTTTATATAATTTTAATGACTGAGATGCCGTGTCGTGCCAGCGTCAATTGCTCATAACAATTGAAATTTGTAATTTCTTGTAACGTAAAGTATTTTCTTCAAAAAGATTGTCTCCTTAGCTTTAAATTGCTTTTATAAAGATCTCTCTACGACAAATATAACCAGAGATATTAATTTGTGAAGTTGACGACTTCTTTATATTTCACTAAAATTTTATTGCTTTAATACTTTAATTGCTTACAACTTTTACAAAAATATATATATATTTCGGGCGAATAAAAAATACGTATCTGCTTATTTTATGTATATTTTATGTAAATAAAGTTTCACAATCAATTTAAAAAGGGCTTTTAAGGGCTTTTATTTTAACCCAAAAGGAAGCTTTTCACAAAGTTTCATCGAAACCGGAGGGGGGCCGTTTTCGGAACTCCACCCCCTTCTTCTACCTTTTCTACATCCTAACCTCCAAATACGCCTTCCAGAATTTCCGCTCCACTTTCCATCCACATCATCCTCGAAGCCTCCTCCACTTCCTCGTCCTCCTCCGCACCTCCTCCATTAACTCTCCACCACTCTACTCCATCCTCCCGGCCTTTTTCCCTACCAAAACACTTTTCTCACTCCTCTTAACTCCGGACG
The DNA here is from genome assembly GCA_030770355.1 of Harpagoxenus sublaevis. Lineage (NCBI taxonomy): Eukaryota > Metazoa > Arthropoda > Insecta > Hymenoptera > Formicidae > Harpagoxenus > Harpagoxenus sublaevis. The sequence continues at coordinate 38,001 of JASTWR010000368.1, read as the reverse complement.
TCCGGACCAACCGTTCGCTCCGCCCGCCGAACCGGAACCCCCTATACAAGTATACAGGGTGTCTCAAAAAGCTTGGTTACCGTTTCACTGACAAATTCTGTGGGACATTCTGAGAAGAAAATTCTTACGCGAAAATGTTGAAGCTATAATAGTTTTTGAATTATAAGCATTTAGAGTTAGCGAATCAGACTGCCTAAAGTTGGCGCGCTCAGGTGTGGTACATCGCATAGCAAGTAAAGGTGCTCTTGTACATTGACTCAGTTTTTAGATATTGACATAATTCTGCAAACAACAAGAAAATTACTTTGAAGCTTTGTCTTATTTATCTGTGATTGTTCAATTTGCTGTACATAGAGATTAAAGCAAGCATTATGGAATATCAATAAATACGTATGCACAGCGAACTGTCAAGTTTGTCAAATGAAGTGTGTCACAAGTTAGCGTGTAACATTTCTTGTATGGTAAGCATATTAAAATTATGTTATCAATCGTCACGCGCTAGCTTGTGACACACTTCATTTGACAAACTTGACAGTTCGCTGTGCATACGTATTTATTGATATTCCATAATGCTTGCATTAATCTCTATGTACAGCAAATTGAACAATCACAGATAAATAAGACAAAGCTTTAAAGTAATTTCCTTGTCGTTTGCAGAATTATGTCAATATCTAAAAACTGAGTCAATGTACAAGAGCACCTTTACTTGTTATGCGATGTACAGTCGCGGACAGAGTAGTTGCAACACTTTTTTTCGAATGAATTTAGGAACGCGTATTTAGATTCAGGATGAGAACTTCTAACCTTCGCTCATGCGCAATAACAATATTAATGTATCGTCAAACTCAATATACAATGTGTAGCATAAACTTCAACGATAAATATTATTATATGTGCTGCAAGATATCGGTAATAAATATAACCTCTAATTCGTCAAATCTAATAAATGTAGCACATTACAACAGAAAATATTAAATTTTTGAATCTGTTGATCTTGTCAATATTTAGGGATATATATATATATATGATTAAAGATATTAATTGCATAATCATATTATATTGATAAAAATATTTCTCTAATTATATAGATTACACAGGGTTGGGTAATGTTAATTTTTTTTAAACTAATTGTAAGTATAGTTAAATATAAGTTAATTATTAATGGTTTATAAAATTAATTTAGTTACGTTAAAAATTGCATAAAAAGAAAACCAACTCAATTAAAAGTTACGTTAAGATTAAATTAACTTAAGTTAAATTAAAAATTAATTTTTTAAAGAATTATTTATATTATATTAAAATAACGTAATTTTTTATTAAATCTGATTACTCTAACTAACAAAATATACAATTACAATATGGATCATCAAATGTATTTAATATTTTACTTGTAAATTTGTAAAGTTTATATGTTAATTGTGAGGTTTGTAGTTTTTATTTTATTTATTATTTGTAGTTTATAAAAATAACAAAGAAATTGTTTTTCTATATAAAAATGTATATATTTTATCTTTTATAATTATGAAAATTGTGCAGAATTACCATAAAATAACTAAGCTACGTTGCAAGTTATTAACTTTTAAATTTTTTTTTAACTTTTAACTATTTAACTAGTTATTACCCAACCCTGGTTTACATAATTCTCTTTTCTTTAGACACACACACTTCTTCAATTTACATTTTTTAATAAAAATTACAATTTTAATAAATATAATTACAAATAAATAAATATTTTAATTATTAAAAATAAAATTATTAATACTTACGACGCGCATATAAATAATGATATTGATTTTTGCAAAGTAGTTACATTTAAAGTAAATATCATAGCATTTTTTGAGCAGGCTTAAACATTTCTTATTAACTGAAAATATATTATTGTGCGAAAGAAAATAGTATGTTGCTTATACATGCATAATACATGTATATAAACGAAATAATAATAATTTTGTATTTTATTAAATAACTCTTTTGTTTAATAACATGCTGCAAACTTTTGGGCATGTTAGATATAAATTTTTGTTAAATAATCAAGTTTAATACGTTTCCATTCCTCTGGTAATCGTAATTTCAGTTCTTTGTTCTTATAGGTGTAATCCGAATATTACGATCCAACAAATCTCATAATTTTTCTAGAAGATTTATTTTTATCTAAAATTCCGCCAATGAAAACCAATTCGCTTAATCCTCTAGTCAAAATACAATTACCGTAAACCATTATATTTTTGCTACTGTGTTTTATGATGGATCTCAAATTGTTTACTTTCAATTCTTCGTTTGCTTTACTACGCTATATCATTTTCCGTCCATCAAATGTTAAAATGTTAAATTCGCTTTTATCGGCGAATATAACAAATCATTCCACCAGGCTTGCTCTTTAGAAATAAAATCCTTAGTGAAAAATAATCTTTTCTTACGATTTGCCTCATTTATGAATGGCTAATTTAACATTTTTGTATCTGATGGACGGAAAAGAATATAGCGTAAAGCAAACAAAGAATTGAAAGTAAAAAATTTAAGACCAACCACGAAACACTGTAGCAGAAGTTTAATCGTTTGGGGTATACATATATAAAAAATTATTATTATTATTACTTATTATATAGATGAAGTTTATATATCATTAGTTATTATAATGGAAGTAAAAAATTCAAATAATAATTAAAATTCCAGGAAGACAAATATTGTTAGTAATTATTTATTTATATAATATTATGACGTGTATTCAGTTCAAATATATATACAACATGCATACATGCAGGACGTATAAAGTTCATGCAATGAGAATCAGTAAGCAATACATCAATCAATAGCGCAAGACAACTGCATAATTAGCAATTTACGTCGTGAGTTCAGAACAATTACATATGCGAACAGTTCAAACACAATTCCAAAAAAATTACAAGTTTTAAGCGGTAAACAAACTCGCAAAGTAAATAATACATAGATATATTGCAAAACATCGCAAATGTGGGTATTCCAGTAATAATAGATAATCAATTATATATGTAAATAAATACTTTTAGGAATAAAATTGCAATAAGGGTTGACACTACCGATTTACAAGAAACAGATAAACAGACACAACATAAAGAACACGAATTTAATGCAAGTAAAGAAACACGAGAAACATGAAAAAACACGCATTTAATGCAAATTTTAAAACAACACGAATAGCACGAAAAACACGAATGTAAAACAAATAGAACACAATTAGAACAGATACAACGGATGGCTTTCACTTTGTTTATCCTTTTATCCTTTCATGCCACATTTAAACAATAACATTTGTCCTCTTCATTCATATAATAAACCATTTGTTTGAGAGTTGCCCTTAGTACAATCATTCAATATCATCCATCAACAACTTAAATATTATTAATCATATTGAACGTTACTTAAAATCGTGTAGCACTTCCATGGTTGTCTATCACTGCATTTAACCTTTGGGGCATAGACGCTACTAAATTTTGAAATAATTCGGGCCTTGCGCGGAGACCCTCCCATTGATTAAAAACATGTTGCGCAAGTGCCTCGCGTGTACGCTGAATTTGAGGGTCCCACTCTTGTACCATAATGCCCCAAAGGTTTTCAATCACATTCATATCTGGAGATTTGGCTGGCCAATTCAACGTCCTAATGTTGGGTTGTTGAGCCAGCCAATCCTGGACAACTCTCGATCGATGCACTCCTGAGTTGTCTTGAACGAAATTTACATAAGGTACGCCAGGAAATGTCTCCGCAATGTATGGTAGCATTACATTGGACAATATATGAATATATTCTTCGCCATTCATATGAGGCGTAGTACGCACCAATGGGCCAGGACCATGCGACGTCATGCAACCCCAAAATCCCAATGTAATGCGCCCACTTTGTTGGCGGAAACGGATATTTTCCTCAGCGTACCTTGTTCCTCTCATTCTCCACAACGTCACTCTTGCATTCTCATCCGTACAGAAGACTTTCTCATCAGAGAAAATCGTCGTCATCCACTCATCATTCCATGCTACATGTTGTAAAGCAAAAGCCATCCGTTGTTCCTTATGTTGTGCGGTCAATTTTTCATTTTGCGCAGGAATGTGATGGTGATATCCATTTTGCTTCCACCTACGCCGTATTGTGCGCACCGAACATGTAGCTCCAATCATATTCTTCACCTGTTAACATATTAAAATTGTTGATAGTTAAGCAAGCGAGAAGAATATTTGTATACGTAATATCAGAAGTGCTTATAGGAGTCGGATTAGAGAACTTATTGTTAGAGTAGTCCGGAAAACAAAAGACTCAAAGTTTAAATATATTAATTTAATCCCTGGTAAAAAAATAACTCAGAATTTTTTATATTATTAATCAGAATTTTTATGAAAACTTTAAGACTCAGATTTTTTATACAAATTAAAACGTTTAAAAAAAACTCAAAATAATGAAATATTTCAGATTTTTTTCGCTAAAATATCTTTGCAGAAATCTGAATAAATATGAGAAAATTCACGCAATTTATCAGAAATGTTTATACATACAGATATTGAAATATTCCGAAAATCCTTATTTAATTATTTGTGAAAGAATCAGAGAAATTTGACATAATTTTTTCATAAATTTTTCAGAATTTTTTATAAATTAAAAATATGAGACATTTTTAGACAAATTCTGACAAAATATGAGAAATATTTTTACCCTAGGGATATCAATTTTTTAAAATTTATATTCTTACATACATGTACTGCTGATTGGAAGCCACTTTGCCTAATTGCATTTATAATGCGTTCGTCTTCCTCCTCAGTTGTGCATTGAGCTCGGCCAAGATGTGGCCTCGGAATTACATGGCCTTCAATTTCATTTTGGTGCAAAATTCTATATACAGTACTTCTCTAAATAAAATACAAATTATTAAAACAAAGAACTAATTTTGTTACACCCTATATATATGTATATATATATATATTTAAAAAGAATAAGGAAAAAAGAGAAATAAATTGTTTTATTATACAATATATATATATATTGTATAATAAAACAATTTACTTCTCTCTTTAGTACTACCACAAGTGTTTTATTATATTGTATATATATATAATAAAACAATTGTGGTAGTAAAAGAAAAAGTTAAGAATAAAACAATTTACTTCTCTCTTTTTCTCAATCCTTCTTTCACTACAGATCGTAATTGCTATTATTAATGATATATCTTACATTTACATTGCACAGTCTAGATATTTCGGTGATAGTAAGTCCCACATTAGAATATGCCAGGATTTCTCCTCTTACTCGTTGTGAAGTAGGTCCAGGCATTTTCTTTTTTATTATTTAAAAGTAGATAGCGGTAAACCGCAATAAATACTCAATACTCAAGACAATATTTACCTTTCCTTTCGTGGGTACCATAGCAATATAAAACAAATAAACAGCTAAAGTATATTATACAGGGTGAAGCAAATAAAAGGCTCATGCGACTTAATGTCGATATTTTCTATTTATTGTTATTTACCACTATCCACTTTTAAATAATAGAAAAAAAAATTCCTGAGCCTACTTCGCAACAAGAGGAGAAATTCCGGTTTATTCCAATGCCGGACTTACTGTCATCGAAATATCCAGACTGTGTAGTGTAAATGTAAGATATATCATATTAATAACAGCAATTACGATTTGTAGTTAAAGAAAGATTGAGAAAAAAAGAGAAGTAAATTCTTTTTTTCTTAACTTTCTTTTACTAACAATTGTTTTATAAAATTATATATATATATATATATATGCACATGTATATATATAAGATTCAGGATCCTGTTAATTACAAAAATAGTTCTATTGTTTTAATAATGTGTATTTCATTTTAGAGAAGTACTGTAGATATAATTCTAAACCAAAACGAAATTGATGGCCATGTATTTTTAAATCCACATCTTGGCCGAGTTTGATGCACAAATGAAAAGGAAGACGAACGCACTTGAATGCAATTAGACGAGCTTCCAATCATCAAGACAAATAGAATATAAATATAAAAATTAATATCCCTGATAAAAAAATTTTTCATATTTTCTCAAAAATTGCATAAAAATTTCTCATATTTTAGATTTATGAAAAATTCTGGAAAATTTGTGAAAAAAGTATATCAAGTTCCTCAGATACTTTCAGAAATAATTAAATAAGAATTTTCGGAATATTTCTGTATGTATAAGCATTTCTGATAAATTGCGTTTTGTTCGTTTTTTTTTACGTTTCAATTCGTATAAAAAATTTGAGAAAGCCTTAAAATTCAAAGAAAATCTTAAAATTTTTATAAAAATTTTAATAAATAATATAAAAAATTCTGAGACATTTTTCTACAAGGGATTAAATTAATATTTAAACTTTGAGTTTTTTGTTCTCCGGAACATTGTATATCAGATCCTTAAATCTGCAGTTTTTCTGCGTACAAAAGTTGTAGAAAAATATTTTGTAAAATGAAGATTAGTAACAGATTTGCTGTCTGGGTTTTATTAATATTATTATATATATATTAATAGTATTAATCAATAATCTTGTAAATCGGTAGTGTCAACCCTTATTGCAATTTTATTCCTAAAAGTATTTATTTACATATATAATTGATTATCTATTATTACTGGAATACCCACATTTGCGATGTTTTGCAATATATCTATGTATTATTTACTTTGCGAGTTTGTTTACCGCTTAAAACTTGTAATTTTTTTGGAATTGTGTTTGAACTGTTCGCATATGTAATTGTTCTGAACTCACGACGTAAATTGCTAATTATGCAGTTGTCTTGCGCTATTGATTGATGTATTGCTTACTGATTCTCATTGCATGAACTTTATACGTCCTGCATGTATGCATGTTGTATATATATTTGAACTGAATACACGTCATAATATTATATAAATAAATAATTACTAACAATATTTGTCTTCCTGGAATTTTAATTATTATTTGAATTTTTTACTTCCATTATAATGAACTAATGATATATAAACTTCATCTATATAATAAGTAATAATAATAATAATTTTTTATATATGTATACCCCAAACGATTAAACTTCTGCTACAGTGTTTCGTGGTTGGTCTTAAATTTTTTACTTTCAATTCTTTGTTTGCTTTACGCTATATTCTTTTCCGTCCATCAGATACAAAAATGTTAAATTAGCCATTCATAAATGAGGCAAATCGTAAGAAAAGATTATTTTTCACTAAGGATTTTATTTCTAAAAAGCAAGCCTGGTGGAATGATTTGTTATATTCGCCGATAAAAGCGAATTTAACATTTTAACATTTGATGGACGGAAAATGATATAGCGTAGTAAAGCAAACGAAGAATTGAAAGTAAACAATTTGAGATCCATCATAAAACACAGTAGCAAAAATATAATGGTTTACGGTAATTGTATTTTGACTAGAGGATTAAGCGAATTGGTTTTCATTGGCGGAATTTTAGATAAAAATAAATCTTCTAGAAAAATTATGAGATTTGTTGGATCGTAATATTCGGATTACACCTATAAGAACAAAGAACTGAAATTACGATTACCAGAGGAATGGAAACGTATTAAACTTGATTATTTAACAAAAATTTATATCTAACATGCCCAAAAGTTTGCAGCATGTTATTAAACAAAAGAGTTATTTAATAAAATACAAAATTATTATTATTTCGTTTATATACATGTATTATGCATGTATAAGCAACATACTATTTTCTTTCGCACAATAATATATTTTCAGTTAATAAGAAATGTTTAAGCCTGCTCAAAAAATGCTATGATATTTACTTTAAATGTAACTACTTTGCAAAAATCAATATCATTATTTATATGCGCGTCGTAAGTATTAATAATTTTATTTTTAATAATTAAAATATTTATTTATTTGTAATTATATTTATTAAAATTGTAATTTTTATTAAAAAATGTAAATTGAAGAAGTGTGTGTGTCTAAAGAAAAGAGAATTATGTAAACCAGGGTTGGGTAATAACTAGTTAAATAGTTAAAAGTTAAAAAAAAATTTAAAAGTTAATAACTTGCAACGTAGCTTAGTTATTTTATGGTAATTCTGCACAATTTTCATAATTATAAAAGATAAAATATATACATTTTTATATAGAAAAACAATTTCTTTGTTATTTTTATAAACTACAAATAATAAATAAAATAAAAACTACAAACCTCACAATTAACATATAAACTTTACAAATTTACAAGTAAAATATTAAATACATTTGATGATCCATATTGTAATTGTATATTTTGTTAGTTAGAGTAATCAGATTTAATAAAAAATTACGTTATTTTAATATAATATAAATAATTCTTTAAAAAATTAATTTTTAATTTAACTTAAGTTAATTTAATCTTAACGTAACTTTTAATTGAGTTGGTTTTCTTTTTATGCAATTTTTAACGTAACTAAATTAATTTTATAAACCATTAATAATTAACTTATATTTAACTATACTTACAATTAGTTTAAAAAAAATTAACATTACCCAACCCTGTGTAATCTATATAATTAGAGAAATATTTTTATCAATATAATATGATTATGCAATTAATATCTTTAATCATATATATATATATATCCCTAAATATTGACAAGATCAACAGATTCAAAAATTTAATATTTTCTGTTGTAATGTGCTACATTTATTAGATTTGACGAATTAGAGGTTATATTTATTACCGATATCTTGCAGCACATATAATAATATTTATTGTTGAAGTTTATGCTACACATTGTATATTGAGTTTGACGATACATTAATATTGTTATTGCGCATGAGCGAAGGTTAGAAGTTCTCATCCTGAATCTAAATACGCGTTCCTAAATTCATTCGAAAAAAAGTGTTGCAACTACTCTGTCCGCGACTGTACCACACCTGAGCGCGCCAACTTTAGGCGGTTTGATTCGCTAACTCTAAATACTTATAATTCAAAAACTATTGTAGCCTCAACATTTTGGCATAAAAATTTTCTTCTTAGAATGTCCCACAGAATTTGTCAGTGAAACGGTGACCGAGCTTTTTGGGACACCCTGTATACATATATACAATAGATATTATCTCAAATATAATGACCAAACTATAATCTTGCTCAAATACAATTCTTCAAATAAAATTGTGTTATTATGTGTTTTTAGAAAATCTCCAGTCCAGTTTATGATCATTTGACAATGCAGAACTAAAAAATCACGAAAATTGCGCTTAGTTCCTTATTGCACAACTGTATCCTAATATTATACTCATAATCTATTATGTTTTATTATAGCTAATATGTTTATATATATGATTCATATTTCAGAACGTACGGCGCACGATTTACAAAAAAAGATATTTTCCTCGCGCGTCTGCAGAACATCGCAACAGCAATAATAGCATTATTGGATGTGATGAAAACCTCGTACGATATAATCGTCCTAAGTGATATATATAAATACTTCGTGTTTTACTGGTACAACAGAATGTGCATACTAATTATGAACGGGTTGTTCAGTCATTACATAAACGAGATATATCTGAGATGCCGCGAATTGAATAAGATCACAGTACAACATTTGAGGGAAAACCTATCGGTTTCTTATATTGATTTTACCGCAAGCTCAAATTCATTATTTAATAAATGCAACTACGCTGTAATTACCAAATTCCGTTCTATACAACATATTCATCATGGATTGTACATTTTAGCGACAAAGGTAATTTTAAACGTAACATTATCTGCAATTTATTAATTGATTATTAATTTTATCGCAGCCTAAACTATGGACTTATAATCAATTAACAATTAACCTGTAGAGGCCTTTGATTTCCGCTACTTTAAATTTGATGATTTTGACTTCAGATTCGTATTATAATTAGCAATCTCAGAAATTCTTAGATAACTACCTACTAAAATATGGATAAATTAAAATAATATTTCTTTTTTCTTCTTGTCAGAATAATGTCTCATAACTCATAACGTTTATAATGTGGCTCTCGAAACCGCTCTATTTTTATAGAACTACAATTTTGTATGAATGTTGATTTCATTACTAAAAATACAAATATTCGAATATAATTATGTTGCATGACACAAATTACTGTTGTAATTCAAATTATCATACTTTTTAGTAATTCTTACTAATACAAGTTTATTTTTGCCACCAGATAAATACAAATTTTAGTCTACATCTTGTCATATCGTCTGCTATATGTTTGGTTTCTCTAATTTTTTCCCTTTATAATTTACATCATAATATCATAGTAGGCCGCAATGACATTGGGATAATAATAGCTAATGTATACGTAGCATTCTTCCATGGTCTTCACTTTTTGTACATTAGTTACATTTGTCAGCGATCAAGAAATGCAGTTGAGTATTCATTTATTTGCTTATTTATAGGTATAAATATATAGAGCGCTCCATAATTCGCACTAAGTACATAGTACGATGCTAATTTCCGTAATAAAAGGCAAATTAAAAAGTCCTGAACTATATAATTTTATTTTAAGCTAAACAAAGATAATCTTATACCTTTTCTCTGCACTTTAACTAAAAAATATTTAAAATTAGATTACGTTCTCCTCAAAGAGCCATCTAGCTTTTTGTCTAAAACATTTTTTCATGTCACCAATAGTTTCGAATGTTCATACATGTATATTCGTGCGCGTGTCAGGTGCGCATGCAAACTTGGTTTGATGAAAGAGCGTGACAAAACGTGATTTTAATATTATTACGTTTAGTTTAGGCAAATGGCAATTATTTTGCACGATGCTTTCCTGGAGTATAAATCATTGCGGGCTGAAGTAAGATTATATTTATATGTAATATTTTAAATACAAAACATTTTTTAATACCTTTTTGTATAAACTTATATATATAATGTATTATTTAGGTAGTACATTTTTCACTTCAGCTGGTCCATGAGAATTTAACGTTTACTGCTTTGGGACTATATGAAATCAATATTCCTCTCATATGCTCTGTAAGCAAAAAAATGTACTTCTATATTTATTCGCACAATAATTCAGAATTTGTTAAATAAACTTTTCTTTTTGTAGGTTGCTGGAGCTGTAGTAACATATGTCGTTATGATCATTCAATTGGACACAAAATTTGATGTTGCACGTTACAATGTAACTACTACTACTACTACTATTACTACTACGTAGAGTCACACCAAAACTAATTCTACAAGTGTGTGATCGCATAATTTGTAAAATCTTAAAGTTCTTTAAAAGTTTATAAACAATTTATTTTATAAAAATTTATAAATTTAAAATTAAGAAAGAAATTATAAGGTCTACATCAATATAAGAAATATATATATATTGTATATGTATATTGCTCGGGGGGGGGGGGGGGTGTAAGTCCGTTCCCCGGATTTGCGACAAGCGATAATTTATAGCGACGATCTCGAAGGACCAGAGGGGGGTACGATCCCCTCACGATTGTTAAACGAGCAAACGAATAATTACGAAACGAAAGCAAAGCGTGCGACTCACCGTGTCGGTGCCCCGGCGCCCTCCTGGGGGGTGTACTCCGCTGCTCTCGTCCTTCCTCGTGGCGGTCCTCGTTGTTGTCGAGAGGATGCAGGCAGGCAAGGATAGCGAGGCAAGCGTGCAGCAAGCAGGCGGCAAGGCAAAGCAAACAGGCGGCAAGGCAATCGCACACGTTCTGGTCAGCACACTTTATATTTGTCGAAGACGACTGACTGCTTCCGAATGAAGAGTCGTTGTTCACTTGACTGCTTCCGAATGAAGAGTCGATGTTCACCTGACCGCTTCCGATTGAAGAGTCGATGTTCACCTGACCGCTTCCGATTGAAGAGTGTCTCGGTCTTCCTCGGCTCGCGCTCCTGCGAAGTACGACCGCGAGCGAGTATCATTCCCCTTTGTGATGGGGGTGCCAGCCGCGGGCGGGCAGTACGAGTCGGGTGAGTCGCCTCTGGTCGCGCGAATATTGACCCCATTCGATCGCGATCCGCCGACGTTTCGCGCGAGTCGCTAAGAACGCGAGCGAGATTACCGAATATAAACTAAACTATAACTAACTAATCTATAACGCAATCTATTTAAACTTATCAACTAAATAAGGTTTGGTGAGCGCCAAACATATATATTGGTAATTATATTTTATTAATGTAAGGGACCCAGCCGCAGCGCCAAGTTTTAAAATAATCTTTACTTGCCAAAAATCTTAAAGTCACACTGAGATATTCCAGCTCAAAGTCTTCAAATGTTATTAACCTAGTTTACACCGAGCACTTGGTACGCGTATTAAGTACTATATCCGTATCAAATCGCTTGATACGCTCGGTATAAACGCTCGCGGATTACTTTAGTGCGCTCTGGTCTGATACTCCTCAATCGCGAGTATCAGACCAAGTTGATACGCGTATCAAAAGATGTCAGCGCGCTGTAAACGCTTGATTCGATTCGAATTGGATCAAGTACGTATACCGCCGCTGCTGACTGTTGTTAGATTGAGGTTAAAGTTAGAATATTTTATAGGTACAAGATGAATTAATAATTATAAGTTGTTTAATAACTTGTGATATAGTTTCCAAAAAGTTCCTTTGTTCTTTACAAGTTCTTAAAAAGTCGTTTTTATTTATAGATATAATATAAATCATTAATTAAATAAATAGTTTGTTGTGTATGCAGGAAATATAAATATTTTTCCATTAATCTCAAAATGCGATATTAATTATGATAATTACTATAACTGTGAATTAGTGGTAGGTTTATGAGACAAACTTTGAATATTTTATAATAAAATATGTGGTGTACTGTACACATATAAAAGCTGTAATAATGTTACATACAAAAGGATGCATAAATTAAAGAAATAAAAGATATAAAAAGATGTTAAAATTATATTATTTAATTCGAATATACACATGAGAAAATAATACCGAAATCACTGAAAACATTGGACTTTATCTGGATTAAAAACCTAACCTAACCTGTTGTGAGATGGAACGGTGTAAACAGGGATGTATCAAATGTTTAGTCCGCACCAACTTGATATGCGTACCAACCGATTTAACGGTGTAAACTAGACCATTAATTTATCATATTCACTTGGCGCACACTTCTTAGGGTAAGGTTGTCGATATAATCCGAAGGCTTAGCGCCTTCACTGTTTCTGTACAGAGAACTGGTAGAGAACACTGGTTCTGTATGTAGAAAATATAAACGGAATACATTTAATACCTACATTTGGCACTTTTTTTACCGTTTTTTTAAAGATAATTTTATAAAAATTTTTCACAATTATTATTGCAGTCGATATAAATTTCCCATGCCGCGTAAATGCATTTTTTATGTATTATTTTCTGGATTTGAATATCATAAATATTGCGTAATTATATTAATATTAGAAACCAAAAATAATGACTTCATTGACAATGACTGGCACATTTATTAAAAAGTCGACACGACGTTTCGAGCCTGTGACTAACAAGGTACATTCGGCAACTCGAAAATTCAAATAAATCTGAAACTTTGCATAATAGTAGAGTAGTAGGACCTAATAACAAAACAATTTTTTGTTGGTGCTAAAAAACGGTTCTATGGAAGAAACACTTCTTCGAAAAAAATCGGTTTTTCTCTTTCGAGCCAAATATCTCCGAAACTATAAGAGATAGAAAAATGTTCCAAAATGGAAATTCAATGGTTTGAAAAGTACTTTGAAATAATGACAAAAAGAATATTTTATTTTTTAATTTTTAAAAATACTCTTACCACTAACCATTTTTTTCCAAAATTTTAAAAATTATTTAGCACCAAATGAAAGGTTATTTTTTTACAAATTCAACCATGTATGATAAAGTTATGTTATAAAAAACCATTTTTGAGAAATAATTACAAACGCCGCTGTAAACAGTCTATCCGTGTCCGTCCATGCGCTTATGATTATTCATAACACGTTCCGTTCGCTTCTTTCATAGACGAAGATAAGTACGATAGCAAATACATTTGAAGGACATACTATATGTATATAATTATGAGAGTTTTTATCGATGAATATAAATATACATATATCATTGGAGAAATAAAGTATGTAAAATCATTTTGCGAGCGTTTTTCGAAGAGATGACTTCGTTTTATCGTATCTTATTATTAATTGCTGCAATTTTGTAGATATTGTATATTGATATTTTAAAAATTAATTTATTAATTTACCTATTAATTTATTTATTAAAATTAATCTATTTATTTATAAAAATTAGCTTATTAATTTATTCATCTACTATTAATTTAGACTTCTTACAATCTTATTTTATAATTTTTTAATACAATTTTTAAAATTAATTGTGATATAAATTTTTGTCACATTAATCTCTTACAAGTATTGCGAAGAAACGATTTTTGGTACTTCGTATAACTTTAGTTTAATGTAACAAAAGTTACACGTCCTCGCAATACACGATAACAATGCTAAATATTTGCAGCAATATTTGTGAGCAGACACGCGATTATATAAATAATATTTATATGTAATAAATATATGTTATAACGTACAAAATAATAGGAAAAGTCACATACGAATTATTTACGATTTTTTCAACCACAGGTAAATATTTTGTTTTTCATTAATATTTCTAATCTCATCAAAAACTTATTCCGTCTTTTTATATTATTATGATATATATTTATATTGTGCGATAGAAACTCTCATAATTATATACATATAGTATGTCCTTCAAATGTATTTGCTATCGTACTTATCTTCTATGAAAGAAGCGAACGGAAAGTGTTGCGTGAATAATCGAGCGCATAGACGGACACAGATAGACTGTTTATAGCGGCGTTTGTAATTATTTCTCAAAAATTGTTTTTTATAACATAACTTTATCATACATGGTTGAATTCGTAAAAAAATAACCTCTTATTTGGTGATAAACAATTTTTAAAATTTTGGAAAAAAATTGTTAGTGCTAAAAGTATTTTTAAAAATTAATAAAATCAAAAATTTTTTGTTACTATTTCAAAGTACTTTTCAAACCATTGAATTTCCATTTTGGAACATCTTTCTATGTCTTATAGTTTCGAAAATATTCGGCTCGAAAGAGAAAAACCGCTTTTTTTCGAAGCAGTGTTTCTCTCCTATAAGAACCGTTTTTTAGCACCAACAAAAAATTGTTTCGTTATTAGGTCCTACTACTCTAGTATTATGCAAAGTTTCAGATTTATTTGAATTTTCGAGTTGCCGAATGTCCCTTGTTAGTCGAGTCGTCTATGCCCACCAAGCGATCAGAAGAAAGAAAAAGTCGAGTCGTCTATCCCCACCAAGCGATCAGAAGAGAGAGAAAACCGACCACCACGGCTATGTCTGCACCGTCGATTTTCTAACGCGTGCTCTCACGGCAGGGGCCGGTCTATCTATACAAGTCTATGTGTACAGCACTGTACGGACGTGTTTCCTGGTGTCTCGTCGGAGATATATTTTTTTAGGGTTTTCGCCGCTGCATGGGGACCTTGCGTGCTTTACATTATTGGATAGTTGTTCGAATGTGGTTAAACGCATTGATTTATTGATATTTACGAAGACCGCTGGCTGTATCTGTGAGCAGCGAGACGTGTATAGAAAAGCTGCAATGGTAGGCTGCTGTGTAAAACGTTGCAAAAACCGTAGTGAAAATAGGTTTCGTATGTTTGCGTTTTCCAAGGACAAGCAACATAAACAAGAAGGGCTCGAAAAATGCGGCAAAAGTATTGCACCAATTTCGAGGTTATGTGAGGTATGCAAATGAATTATGTCAATTAAGAATATTATAATAATTTAGATTTCGAGCAAGTATTAATTATCACTTTTTATTTTGTGTAGCGTCTCTTTAATGACTCCCAATTTGAAAACCACCGAGAGGATAAATGGCGAAAATTAAAACCAAACGCTGTTCCAACCATTTTTAATAATCAAAACCCAACAATTACACTCAATAACCAGTCAGCAGTTGGTAAGAATTGTAGAATCATATTATTTTTTTATTCAATATCAGTGGATATTCATAATTATTATTTTTAATTACATTTATTATTTGCAGGGCAACAAACTCCTCACAAAAACCTATTCGAAAATGATTATGTTCAAGACTTTAATTCGGTGATTTTAACTAATTTCAACAGTAATATTTGGAATAATGAGAACGTCATCGATGGAAATTCACTAAATGAACATTGAACCACGTGCTAGGAAGTGCAATTTCTTATGTCTTACAGAAAAAATACGATTGTAGTGATTGTTTAAAAGCTTTTACTGATGATAACGGTCAGTATTCGTTTTATACCAAAGCTCTTTCTTTTGGATTCTTAGAAAATCCTTCAAATGGTATATTTAACTATATTTCTTTAGTTGGGAAGGTCATTTGCAAGCGCATTTTGATAGATGTGCTCTGCACCCTCAATTATTTGAGCATTTATTACAAATGATCGAAAAATAGGCACCTTATAAAAAATTAACTACCTCAAACATTTGCGCGGGACGTACTAAACATTGTAATTTTTTCTACAATATTTTACGTCGATATATTCATATTTGACAAATTATTTTTGTTAACGATCAAAAAAAAAAAATACGTTTATCGAAAAATAAATTCTTTGCATCAGAAAGTGCTTATAGGCAACCTATTATCTAAGAATCAAGACTATTTGCAAAGCAATCTTGTTATTGTTTTCAAATATTTATTTTTATAGCAATAATATTTAAATCGACTTTAACTTTCAATATTTTAATCGCCAGTTAAAGTCAATTTAAATGATATTGCTGTTAATTATTACTGGCGGAACAAAATGTATTATTTGGGTTACTTATTTTAATTATTATAATTACATGTATATTAATAAAAATATAAGATTATTGGAAAATTTAGTTTCTAGTCTAATTATTTTAAACACTCAATGTTTGTAATTAAGAGTTAGTAATAAAATTAGTTAATATTATTTATTTAAGAATGCATGCTGTCTATATTTCTAATTTTGACCAAGTATTATTTATTTTTATGTTTCTTAACTTAACCTAACTTTTAAACAGCCTAAACATTAACATTTAAAAATTAAACATTATATCTTTTGGCTGATCAGCTCAAGGTCCGTAGATAGCCGCGACGTACCTGTCGTCGCGTCTATCTACGGACCTTGCAATAGCGCAGCGTTGTCGTCGCCATTTTCGATCCAAATAGCTCGAAGTGCATGGGAAGACTTTATGTAGCGTTGCTACAGACGCGTCCATTTACCGACATTGTTCCAAACGAGAGGGTGTTGCCTCCCTACATTGCCTCCGCGTAGTCAAGCTGCTATTGGTCAATGGCACGAAGTAAGAGCTGAGGAGGTCAAACTTCATAGCGCGCGAGTAGAAAAAGTGGTCCCGATTCGTGGCACCTAATTGAGAGGGAGTCCGCTGAAGGGAATGGATTCTTATCGATGGGCGCCATTTTCAAACTATAATGCATGTAACATATACTGTAGAATTTTCAGCGCTCGTGAACGCACCCCAACCTTACCCGGCCAGCCCGGTCTCTTACTTTGTGCTGTATGTACAATACACGTTGCGTCACTGGTCGCTGTACTCCGATTTGCAATTATGAAGCCAAATAAACTGAGAAACTTCTTTCCTTACTCGAAATGATTAGTCCAAACTCAATGCTGAGCATCAGCAAATTTCACAAAATATTAGCAAAATAATGAAGGACAGGACAGAACACGTCCGAATACGTTCACGGTCACCAACAGTCACCAACGGACTCTATTTCACGCACGAAGCACGCGATTTCACGATGCAAATGCACGTAAACAAACTGAACACGAAGTAAAAGACCGGGCTGGCCGGGTAAAGTTGGAGTGCGTTCACGAGTGCTGAAAATCCTACAGTATATGTTGCATGCACTATAGGTTGAAAATGGCGCCTATCGATAAGAATCCATTCTTTTCAGCGGACTCCCTCTCAATTAGGTGCCACGAATCGGGACCACTTTTGTTTCACGGAGTTCGACCTCCATCCCTCTTACTTCGTGGTCAATGGAAACTGAGATATTCGCGGAAAACCAAATTTTATTCCTTTCTTCTAATATGACGGCTGAAACACGCTACGTGGGAGGAGCATAACTACAGTACGTCATTACTGACACCCAAACAAAGCAATCAAAATTTGTTCCAGCTTTGTCTTAATTAGTTGATTTTTAAATGTACTTGCCGACTGGACTAAATGAGTAATTAGACGAAAATAGCGATTCTCGACGTCGAAAACTTCGTTAAAGTCGGCAAAAGTAATAGCGCAGCATGTTGAACGAGCAGGGTCGAGTGAGGTATTCCAAACCAAGGTTGGTAAATGGACGCGTAGGTAGCGATGCTACACAATTAAGTTCTTCGCATGGCCGCCATTTTTGACATAGTGATTATGTATTAGTGCACGTCGTACAATAGTTGTTACTGTGTGCGTCGTTCGCCATTCGCGTTGATGGTGTACAGCACTGTACGGACGTGTTTCCTGGTGTCTCGTCGGAAATATACATTTTTTTAGGATTATCGCCGCTGCATGGAGACCTTGCGTGTCTTACATTATCGGATAGTTTATCGAATGTGGTTAAACGCATTGATTTATTGCTATTTACGAAGACCGCTGGCTGTATCAGTGAGCAGCGGGACGTGTATACGAAAAGCTGCGATGGTAGGCTGCTGTGCAAAACATTGCAAAAACCGCAGTGAAAATGGGTTTCGTATGTTTGCGTTTTCCAAGAACAAGCAACATAAACAAGAATAGCTCGAAAAATGCGGCAAAAGTATAGCACCGACTTCGAGGTTATGTGATGTATGTAAATGAATTTGTCAATTAAAAATATTATAATAATTTAGATTTCGAGCAAGTATTAATTATTACTTTTTATTTTGTGTAGAGTCTATTTGATGACTCCCAATTTGAAAACCATTGAGAGGATAAATGGCGAAAATTAAAACCAAACGCTGTTCCAACTATTTTTAATAATCAAAACCCAACAATTACACTCAATAACCAGTTAGCAGTTGGTAAGAATTGTAGAATCATATTATTTTTTTATTCAATATCAGTGGATATTCATAATTATTATTTTTAATTACATTTATTATTTGCAGGGCAACAAACTCCTCACAAAAACCTATTCGAAAATGATTATGTTCAAGACTTTAATTCGGTGATTTTAACTAATTTCAACAGTAATATTTGGAATAATGAGAACGTCATCGATAGAAATTCACTAAATGAACATTAAACCACGTGCTAGGAAGTGCAATTTCTTATGTCTTACGGAAAAAATACGATTGTAGTGATTGTTTAAAAGCTTTTACTGATGATAACGGTCAGTATTCGTTTTATACCAAAGCTCTTTTTTTTGGATTCTTAGAAAATCCTTCAAATGGTATATTTAACTATATTTCTTTAGTTGGGAAGGTCATTTGCAAGCGCATTTTGATAGATGTGCTTTGCACCCTCAATTATTTGAGCATTTATTACAAATAATCGAAAAATAGGCACCTTATAAAAAATTAACTACCTCAAACATTTGCGCGGGACGTACTAAACATTGTAATTTTTTCTACAATATTTTACGTCGATATATTCATATTCGACAAATTATTTTTGTTAACGATCAAAAAAAGAAAATACGTTTATTGAAAAATAAATCCTTTGCATCAGAAAGTGCTTATAGGCAATCTATTATCTAAGAATCAAGACTATTTGCAAAGCAATCTTGTTATTGTTCTCAAATATTTATTTTTATAGCAATAATATTTAAATTGACTTTAACTTTCAATATTTTAATCGCCAGTTAAAGTCAATTTAAATGATATTGCTGTTAATTATTACTGGCGGAACAAAATGTATTATTTGGGTTACTTATTTTAATTATTATAATTACATGTATATTAATAAAAATATAAGATTATTGGAAAATTTAATTTCTAGTCTAATTATTTTAAACACTCAATGTTTGTAATTGAGAGTTAGTAATAAAATTTGTTAATATTATTTATTTGAGAATGCATGCTGTCTATATTTTTAATTTTAACCAAGTATTATTTATTTTTATGTTTCTTAATTTAACCTAACTTTTAAACAGCCTAAACATTAACATCTAAAAATTAAACATTATATTTTTTGGCTGATCAGCTCAAGGTCCGTAGATAGCCGCGACGTACCTGTCGTCGCGTCTATCTACGGACCTTGCATCAGCTGAGCGTTGTCGTCGCCATTTTCGATCCAAATAGCTCGAAGTGCATGGGAAGACAATGGTCGTGTTCAGCGAACACAGTCGCTCAGTAACAGTCGAACGTGATTGGCTCTTACTTGCAGAACCAACCAATCAACGCAGAGTCTTAACAAGACGAACTCAACAGTTGTACAACAGTTGTGTTCGATGAACACGACCTTTATGTAGCGTCGCTACAGACGCGTCCATTTACCGACATTGTTCCAAACGAGAGGGTGTTGCTTCCCTACATTGCCTCCGCGTAGTCACGCTGCTATTGGTCAATGGAAACTGAAATATTCGCGGAAAACCAAATTTTATTCCTTTCTTCTAATATGGCGGTTGAAACACGCCACGCGGGAGGAGGATAACTACAGTACGTCATTACTGACACCCAAACAAAGCGATTAACATTTGTTCCAGCTATGTCTTAATTAGTTGATTTTTGAATGTACTTGCCGACTGGGGACTAAATGAGTAATTAGACGAAAATGGCGTATCTCGACGTCAAAAACTTCGTTAAAGTCGCAAAAGTAATAGCACAGCATGTTGAGCGAGTAGGTCGACTGAGATATTCCAAACAAGAGGGTGTTGCCTCCCTACATTGCCTCCGCGTAGTCACGCTGTTATTGGTCAATGGAAACTGAGATATTCGCGGAAAACCAAATTTTATTTCTTTTTTCTAATATGGCGGCTGAAACACGCCACGTGGGAGGAGCATAACTACAGCACGTCATTACTGACACACAAACAAAGCGATTAAAATTTGTTCCAGCTATGTCCTAATTAGTTGATTTTTGAATGTACTTGCCGACTGGACAAAATGAGTAATTAGACGAAAATGGCGTATCTCGACGTCGAAAACTTCGTTAAAGTCGGCAAAAGTAATAGCGCAGCATGTTGAACGAGTAGGGTCGAGTAAAGTATTCTAAACCAAGGTTGGTAAATGGACGCGTCGGTAGCGATGCTACACAATTAAGTTCTTCGCACGGCCGCCATTTTTGACCTAGTGATTATGTATTAGTGCACGTCGTACAATAGTTGTTACTGTGTGCGTAGTTCGCCATTCGCGTTGATGGTGTACAGCCATAGACTTATATAGATAGACCGGCCCCTGCCGTGAGAGCACGCGTTAGAAGATCGACGGTGCAGACATAGCCGTGGTGGTCGGTCCTCTCTCTCTTCTGATTGCTTGGGGGGGATAGACAACTCGACTTTCTTTTTCTTCTGATCGCTTGGTGGGGATAGACGACTCGACTTTCTCTTTCTTCTGATCGCTTGGTGGGGATAGACGACTCGACTAAGTCGAGTCGACTAATGGCGTTTTCGATTTGCTACTCGACCCGACTCGGGTCGCATCAATGGACGTGGAATACATACATACCCTTGTAACCATCTCCGATAGAAAACGATTAAAAACGGCTATATATACAGATATCTGTATCGTTTTTAATCGTATCTTATCGGTTCTATCGTTGCATATTCAGAAGAGAGATAAAACATTAATCGAATCGAATCGGTTTCTATCGTTTTCGATCCGAATAAGAAAATAACTATACAAATTTTATAGTTATGAATCGTTTTCTATATGTACAATTATTGCCCGTCTTAATCAATTGTATATACACGATATAGTATATATCGTTATTTATGGTAATAATTTTGCCGCATGCATTAATACGGATATATAAGAATAAAATGATAGACATCTCATCGATATTTATACGACTTAACCGAACCGATACATCTATCGTTTCTTATCACAATTATCTGACATACAACTTATCATCTTCTTTACGACAGCAAATCGGTTCGTTTTCTATCGTATATCAATGATATAAATTGAATCGTTTGAAAGCCCTCTACTTTGCATATGTTTTTATAAGGTTAAAACGATAGACATCTCGTCGATATTTATACAACTTAACCGAACCGACACATCTATCGTTTCTTATTAGGATTTTCCGACGTACAACTTATCATCTTTTGTACGGCAGCAAATCGGTTCGTTTTCTATCGTATATCAATGATATAAATTGAATCGTTTGAAAGCCCTCTACTTTGCATATGTTTTTATAAGGTTAAAACGATAGACATCTTGTCGATATTTATACGACTTAACCGAACCGATACATCTATCATTTCTTATCAGAATTATCTGACATACAACTTATTATCTTCTTTACGACAGCAAATCGGTTCGTTTTCTATCGTATATCAATGATATAAATTGAATCGTTTGAAAGCCCTCTACTTTGCATGTGTTTTTATAAGGTTAAAACGATAGACATCTCGTCGATATTTATACAACTTAACCGAACCGACACATCTATCGTTTCTTATCAGGATTTTCCGACGTACAACTTATCATCTTCTGTACGGCAGCAAATCGATTCGTTTTCTATCGTATATCAATGATATAAATTGAATCGTTTGAAAGCCAAGTATCCCAGAATCTCAAGCCAGAATCCCAAGTATTTTGTAACGTGAGTTTCTAATAGAATATAGGGTAAATATGCAGAATAGTGGCCTCCTCACCGATTTCGTTGAACTTAGGCTTAATTGACGCGTTTTTGCGTGAAACGAAAGAATCTGGCAGAAAAAAGTGTCACTCTGCCTCGCAAAGCGAGATATTAACGGTTAAAGTTGACGACTATCAGGTTATGAAACCTGTCATACCGACGCGATGTAGCGACTGGTAGCGACCACGAACATGCCCTACGGCCACATGCGCATGCTCCGTAGCCGCACGCGTATGCAAAAGTGCGCGAATTGAAAACCTATGTATACTTATAATGCATATTGCTTGACTTTCGATGATGAATATGTCGCAGCCACATGGTGTACACACACACACACACACACACACACACACGGGGGGGTGCAAGGGGGCCTTTGCCCCCCCTCCCGCACCCCCTCCGCCGGTAGGCAGGGTGGACCTCGCTTTACAACTTACAATTAGCATAGGTTAGTAACGCGCTTTACAAGTATTTGCTTTGTATGTGCTTCAACTTACAAAGCGCATACTTGTAAAGCGCGTCACTAACTTATGCTAAGTTGTAAAACGAGGTCCACCCTGCTTATCGGCGGAGGGGGTGCGGGAGGGGGGGGCCGAAAGCCCACTCTAGCACCCCCTCCCGCGTGTGTATGTGTGTGTGTACACCATGTGACTGCGACATATTCATCATCGAAAGTCAAGCGATATGCATTATAAGTATACATAGGTTTTAAATTCGCGCACTTTTGCATGCGCGTGCGGCCACGGAGCATGCGCATGTGGCCACAGAGCTAACAGAGCATGCGCAAGTGGCCGAGGGGCATGGTTAATAGTCGCTACATCTCGTCGTTATGACAGGTCTCATAACCTGATAGTCGTCAACTTTAACTGTTAATATCTCGCTTCGCGGGGCAGAGCGACACTTTTTTCTGCCAGATTCTTTCGTTTCACGCAAAAACGCGTCGATTAAGCCTAAGTTCAACAAAATCGGTGAGGAGGCCACTATTCTGCATATTTATCGAATATAGTAAATAAACTCCTTACAGAAAAGTATTACTGGTTGGTCAATAATTTATTACTGAGTCTAGTGATTTTTTACTGGCGATTAGTATTTTATTCTTGTATTTAGTCAGTATTTTAACTACTGGCAAATGAGTAATATCTAGTAGTATTAGTAGTTCTTCCGGGATTCGAAGTACTGATACAAGTACTGCAGTATTTGCTTATATAGTAAAAAAGTACTGAAGTATTAGAGATTCTAGTAGTTGAGCTTAGACGTGAAGTACTGATAGAATGAGTAAGTAGTTTTCCTAGTAATTCATTACTTGGTCTAGTACTTAAGTACTGGTATAGATGAGATTCAACACTGAGGCGGCAAACGCCTGAAGTACTGAATTCATATAATTCATAATTCATTTAAGGATCGACAGGAGTCATTTATTACTAGAATCGTAAAATCCGTATTATGGCATAAATTATTCACTTACAATAACGATTTTAAAAAACATTTATTTAACATTTATTCAACATTAATTTAATATTTGTGTTATATTGATTAATTATTTGCAATAATGATTTTAAAAAACATTTATTTAACATTTATTAAACATTAATTTAATATTTATTTTATATTAATTATTTTCATTTGCAATAATAATTTGAAAAAAACATGTATTTAACATTTATTAAACATTATTTGATATTTATTTTACATAAATTATTTAAACACGATGAAACACATTTACTTCGCTAGCGTATAAGAAATTTAATTTGATAAATTATTCATTTACAATAATTATTTTTAAAAAACATTTATTTAACATTTATTCGGCAATAATATAATATTTATGTAATATTGATTATTTATTTGTAACAATAATTTGAAAAAACAATTATTTAACATTTATTTGACATTAATTTAATATTTATTTTATATTAATTATTTATTTGCAATAATGATTTAAAGAAAACGTATATTTAACATTTATTTGACATTAATTTAATATTTTTTTTACAATAATTATTTATTTACTATAATAATTTTAAAGAACATTTATTTAATATTAATATTTACTTAAAATATTATTTAACAATAGCTATTTAATTATAAGAAATCATCATTTTTCTGTTATCTCGTTTTGCTCTATAAATTATGTGGCGGTAGGGGCCTATTACACAATAATTTACAAGTTAATAATATTAGTGAAAGAGCTTTGTTTTTCACTAATATTATTAATTGGAAATTATTGTGCAATAGGCCCTTGCTGTCCGCTATGAACATATGACGGAGACCGTGCGGCGCGGCACGACACAGCGTGGGCTTGCGCGCCGGGAATAGTACGGCTCGCGCTCAATATGCGGCGCATCGCCGAGCCCGTGACCCGTATTTAAGATTCAACATCGATCCCTATATATAGAGAGACGTCTTCGCGAGGTTCTTCAGCGTTTGCAGGATTGTCAGTCAGAACGTGCTCACTCTCCGGGCCTCTGATAAGTGATGTAACCTTTTGAGGAGTATGCTTTCTTGCGGCCTCCGTTCATACCTGCATTAAAACCGATTATAAATAATATCATGTTCTGTAAAGTTTCATGACTATTTAATATGTATCCTGTAATTCAGTACTTTTCACAGCAAGCAGTTTCAGTAATTTTTCACCAGTACTCAATATCCAGTAATTCAAAACTAAGCATCAGTAGTTCTGTGTAACAAATTACTGCCAGTAATCCAGTACTGCCCAGTATTTCTGAAGTACCGGCCAAAATATTACTGCCAGTATTTACAATAATTTATTACTGAGTACTTTTAGTGCTTTTTTTATGTAAGGGACGATTCACTAACCATATTAAAAACGATAGAAACTGATGTGCAGCTGATAAGACATTTACGATAAGATTGTAAATAAACAATTCACTAACCATATTAAAAACGATAAAAAATTATGTATAGCTAATAAGACATTTACGATAGGATCCCAAGTATTTTGTAACGTGAGTTTCTGATAGAGTACCGTAAATAAACGATTCACTAAGCATATTAAAAACGATAAATACTGATGTATAGCTGATAAAACATTTACGATAGGATCCCAAGTATTTTATAACGTGAATTTCTGATAGAGTACCGTAAATAAACGATTCATTAACCGTATTAAAAACGATAAGAAATTTTTTATTGTTTTCTATCGGAGATGGTTACAAGGGTAGATATGTATGTATTCCACGTCAATGATGCTAGAGTCCTGTATACATGATGCGACCCGAGTCGGTTTGAGTCGTAAATCGAAAACGCCATATGTCGAGTCGTCTATCCCCACCAAGCGATCAGAAGAAAGAGAAAGTCGAGTCGTCTATCCCCACTAAGCGATCAGAAGAGAGAGAGGACCGACCACCACGGCTATGTCTGCACCGTCGATCTTCTAGCGCGTGCTCTCACGGCAGGGGCCGGCCTATCTATATAAGTCTATGGTTACACGCGTGCGGACAGTTCGACATTCTCGCTGCAACTCTAAAGCAATACGACGGTTCCATCAGGCATGATCGTTACAGAAAGAACGCGTGTAACTGCGCTTGCCTCTCGTGCATCGTAAAGCGACATGTGCATATTTTAAGGTAAACCGAAATAGATTAGAAAAAGATATATTTTGTTCTGGGATTACAATCAGTTATACTACTTTTAATTCTATCAATTTTAATATTGTTGAAATAAAAAGAAATTTCCAAAAATGTTTCCGAGAATGTGTTTTTAAAATTTTTGATCGTGTTTGTAATTCTAGGGCTAAGAAAGTGTTTTTTCCTACCGTTTTATTCAAAAGACCCCGCACAAAACACGAGGAAAAGTAGTTTTAGGCAAATTGTCTAAAAATTGGATGTTTTAGTTTTTGACCTCCTGATCACAAATTCCATGTTCGATGGTTTTACCCATGGAATTTGTGTGATCAGGAAGTCAAAAACTAAAACATATCCAGTTTTTGGACAATTTGACTGAAACCACTTTTCCCCGTGTTTTATGCGGTGTCCTTTGACAACGCGACAGTTATAATTATTAAGTTTGAAAATACTTTATTCCCCTGTGGGGTTAAAAGGGCGTTTTGGAGGGACGTTCCCAACCCTTCACAACAATGTACAAGTAATCCTTAACCTATCCCTGCCTATACACACACACACGTACGCAACGCTCGCCTTGATCTTTCCTTAAATCCGCTCTTAATACTAACTTATTTTCTAACTTAAATCTATCTTAATCTATCGGGACTTCCGTTTCCTTACAATATTTCTCATTCATCCTCTCGTTCATATCCCCATCATTCTCCCGCCCCCCTCTTATCCTCTCTATTTCCTTCATCCAATCCTCCCCCTCCCCCTCCTCTCCCAGCATCCTTCCCACCACCCCCTGCCATCCCTCATTCTCCCAATTTCTCCCTCTTGAACATCTTTCCCACACGTGTTCCCATGATTCCTCTTCCCTCCCACATATCCTACATCTTCTGCTTTCTTCCTCTTCCCAGTACTGCCCCTCCCTCACTTCATTGCCTAGTCTGAACCTTATTACCCTACTCCATCTCCTTTCTACCCAACCCTTTTCCAAATATCTCGGGATCCCCTCTACCCTTATCTCCCTATACCATCTGTTGTACTTTGATCCCCTGATTTTTTCTAATCTTTCTTGCTTTTGTATCTGCCTTTCTCTCTCCATCAAATTTTCATAACCTAGTCCTTTCTCCTCTCCCATTCTCACTCCCACTCTCTCCATGTATTCCTTTCTTTCTTGTTCCCACCTTCCTATTATCTTTCCCTTCTTCCACCTTTCTTTCATCTCTTCATAACATTTTCTTGCAATTTTCCCCCCCCCCCTTGCCTTTTTCCAGTTTTCTTTCAAAATTTCATGCTCTCTTGTTTGCTCTACCTCTCATTTTCTCTCTCTCCAATTTATCCCTTACCATGTATCCTGGAGTCCTCCAATTCAATCCGAATATCCATCTTAAATATCTTTCGTGAATGCCTTCTATCTCCCCCCACTCCCTCCACCCCCACACCTCCGCTCCATATCCCGTCACTGTCCATATCAGTGTATCGTACAGCCAGATTCTTCTCTTTCAATCATTACCCCACATCCTTTTTCCTATCCCCCATACTTCTCTCATCACAATTGCTGCTTTTCTTCTTTTCTCTCTTACGTGAGTTTCCTGTTTTCCATTCTCTCTCACTGTGTATCCGAGATACTTGAATTCTTTTACCTCCTCTATCTTCTTATTCTTCCATCTCTAATCAATTTTCTTCTTCCTACCTCCACCCTTCCTAAACCTCATTAACTTTGTTTTCTCCGTACTCAGCACTAATCCTTTCCCATCCAAGTATCCTTCCAGCCTACTAATCATTGATCTCATATCTTGTTCTTCTTCGGCCATTAGCGCCACGTTATCCGCATACATCAGAGTGTAGATCTTCTCCCCTCTTAATCTTATTCCTCCCCAACCTCCTTTCCTCATGTAATCCTCCATGTCTGCTATTAACAGGTTGAATAGTAGTGGACTCATTGGACAGCCCTGCCTTACTCCTCTCGCCATCCAAAATACTCCTCCACTCTGCCTCCCCACTCTCACCTTGCTCCTCATCTCTCTCAGCACTTCCTCCACCCTGTTTACTAGTCCCTCCCTCACTCCTCTTCCTCTCATGGCCTTGATCAACACCTCTCTGTCCACTGAGTCAAAGGCCGTTTTCAGATCTATAAATAACACCGTCATCTTCCCCTTGTCCTTTCCAAGCTGTCTGTTTATCAGGTAATTTAGCGCATATATCTGATCCATTGTCCCCATCCCCCTCCTAAATCCTGCCTGATTGCCTGGGATCATATTCTTTGTTTCTACCTCCTCCCTTAGCCTCTCTGCCAGAATCGCCTTATATATCTTATATGCCGATGGCATGACCGTTATCCCTCTATAGTCTTTCACCTCACGACCCTCCCCTTTTTTTATTATCGGAATTATTTCTCTTTCTTTCCATTGCTCTGGCCATCCTTCACCTCTCCATACTCTCTTACATATTTCCCAGATCTATTTCTCCATTTCTTCTCCTCCGTATCTCCATGTTTCATTCGGTATCTCGTCAGTGCCTATCGCTTTCCCATCTTTTTATTTTCTTATCACATTCCTCACCTCCGCTAATTCGATCTCGTCCTCTCCTTGTCTCACGTGTCCTCCATCTCCCATTGTCACCCTATTATCCACCCCTCCCATCAATTCCATAAAATACTCCTTCCATTCTTCCATCTTTATCTCCTCATTTATCCTCTTTCTTCTCCTCCTTACTCTGCCTATCAGCTCCCATACTTTCGCTTCTGTTCTCGCTTCTCCTACCTCTCTTATCATCTTATCCCTCTCTTCTTTTCTTTTTGCCTCACACATCATTCTATATTCCCTCCTTCCTCTTCTGTAGCTTACGCCATCTTCAGTTCCTCTCCTCCATTTTCTTAGCTCTTTCCTTACCTCCCTCTTTTTCTCCCTACATTTCTTATCCCACCACCCTCTTCTAATCTTTCTTTCCTTTCCTCTCTCAGCCTCGTTATCTTCTATTGTCTTCTTTACCTTAGCTATTCCCTGCTCTAGCTCTTTTTGAACCTCCGTTTTTTTGTTTTCTAACTGTCCTAATCTCTCCATAAATTCTTTTCTTCCTTTCTCATTCCAAACTCCCCTTCTCCTTACTCCACCCCCTCCCTGTCTCTTTTCTTCTCTTTTAAGCCTGCCTCCTATCCATACGATTATCGGGTGATGATCTGAATCGATTCTTTCTCCTACCTCCAGCCTCTCCACCTTCTCCCTGACGTTCTCCTCACTTATTACGTAATCAATTACCGTCTCACTTTTCCCTCCTGTGAACGTGAATTCCCCTTCTTCATCACCTCTTGTGTTTCCATTTAGTATCGACCACCCCC
The DNA here is from genome assembly GCA_030770355.1 of Harpagoxenus sublaevis. Classification (NCBI taxonomy): domain Eukaryota; kingdom Metazoa; phylum Arthropoda; class Insecta; order Hymenoptera; family Formicidae; genus Harpagoxenus; species Harpagoxenus sublaevis. Next base: position 8,371 of record JASTWR010000368.1, on the reverse strand, counting down.
TATCTTCTATCAACTCTAGCAGCTTTCTCCCGTCTCTGTTTATTTTCTTGTCCTTCGATCTCCTTCCTCCTCCTTCGTCCTCTTCCCTTTCCTCATCTTTCCATCCTCTTTCTTCCCCTGTTCTTGCGTTAAAATCTCCCCCAATCAAGGTCTTTATCCCTTCGTTTTTCTGTTCTATCTGCTCCTTCAGGCCTTCCAGTTTTTTGTCTATATCATTATTTACATATATCCCAATTATCCTCCATCTTTCCGCACCAATCTTTATCCTGCATTCCATTCTACCTTCTTCTCTCTCTGCGCTTCTCTCCTTCTTCTCTTCTATTCCTTTCTTTATTCCTAGAAGCATGCCTCCCCTTGCTCTTCCTTTTTTGTTTCTCCTAGTTGCCATCTGTACCTTCCAATCAAATTTAATTGGCATATTTTCTTTCATCTCCCAACCTTTCTCGTCTAACCGTGTCTCCATCATTATCACCACATCCCACTCCTTTACCCCCTCCCAAAATTCCTTGTCTTTATTTGTTACCCCCGCCACGTTCCAAAACGCCACTCTCCACATCTTATCATATTCTACACTTTTCTCCTTCCCATCTACTTTTACCATTTCCCCTTTCCTTCTACCTCCCCTTCTCTCTTCCTCAATTTCTCTCCTTTTATTTACCCTCCCTCTTATTTCCTTTCCTCCCGTCCTGAGACTGCACCTTGCCACTACTGCACTTCCCCCCTCACCCTCCACACTCTACCTTTATTGTCTCTAAGCACCTCCTCCTTTTCCTCCCATCTCCACCATTTTCCCTCTATTTGAATTCTTCCATAGCTTACCCAGACTCTCTTACCCTCACCTTTCTCTCTCTCTCTTCTTGCTATATCTTCAAGGATCCATCTCATCTTTCTCTCCTTCCAGGTCAGATCGTCGTCTAACCGTATCCCCCTCTCTCTCAGCCTTCTTCTCTCTTTCATGATCCTTGCCTTCTGTTCTAGATCTTTTAGTCCTACTACCGCCAATCCACCATCTCTAATTCTCATCTTGTTCGCCTTCGTATCTATTCCCTCCTTTAAAATTTCTCCTATCTCTTTTTCTATCTCTTTTCTTTCCCCTTTCACTCCTCTTATGACAACATTTGTTCTTCTCTCTTCTCTCTCTCTCAATTCTATTTTTTTCTCGATATCCTTAATTCTTTTCTCCATTATCTTCCCTCCTCCATCTTCCTCTCTAGCAACTCCTCCACTTCTTTTATTTAGAAGCGCCCCCTCCACTTTCGTTAATCTTCTCTCCATATGTTCTTTTTCCTTCTGCCACCTCTCTTCTTTTTCCTTAAAACTTCTTCTCATCTCCTCTATCTCCGCTTTGTTTTCTAGCAGTTGCTTTCTCACCATTTTTTTCATCTCCTCTATACCTACCCGTAATTCTCTTTTTAACTTCTCCCTCATCTCCTCCATCCAGCTTACTCCCTTAGCCGGCGACCTTTGTACCTTTTTACTTGCGTTCATTTTTCCCCCTTCTGCCCCCTCCATCTCCAGCCTCTCTCTCTTTTTCCTTGTTATTTCAGCGCTACCTACGCTACCACTTCTTTCCCGCATATATCCCTCCCCCTCCCCCCCAACGAACTTTGCAATTATTCCTTTCTCCTCGGACATGATTTTATCTATATTGCTATCTACCTCTCTATCTATCCTATGCCCGGGACTGTGTACTAGTATACGTCTCCTCTCTATATACTTTTACTCTATGCCCGCGTGCGCGCAAAACTCTCCCTCTACTCGCTCCTCTATGTCGTACGTTAACCGCGATCAGTGACTCAGTGACTTTTCTCTCGCTACAACTATCCCTTAACCCTTGCCTTATCTAGAGATCTAGATAATCAGAGATGCGACATTGAACCTCATGGCCTGATTGGCTGCCTAATCACGTGGTTATAACGCCATTTTGCTTCTCTATAATTGCATTTTATTAACAATTAGTGGTACGTATAATGCACATTTGTATAATGTTAATGGCAATTTATTGGTGAAAACAATAATAGAAAAATATCTACAGTGATTTTATTTAGGAAACACTTACTCTTTCCCCCTTCTTCTCCTTGCAACTTAACCTCACTCTGTCAATTTCTCTCATTTTATAAGTACTCATAATGGAACCAACATGGCGGTTATCGGAATAATTGCGATTAGATTGCGATAGCTCGATATATCTAACCTGACCTGACCGTCAATGTCGCATCTCTGTTATCTAGGACTCTAGCCTTATCGACCCTCCCAATGCCCTTTACACACTCTCACCCACTCTCTCTCTCTTCTACTCTCAGCCTCCACTACACTCCTCGCTCTCAATTCTCCTTATTTCCGTCACACAGCGCAACTTTCTTTCCAGACTCTCACACACGTGTCAACCACATTCACACCGGAAACGGAAGTCCCAGTTATAATTATTAATTTTAGCTATATGGACATCATAGAAAAGTCCTTCCGCAACTTTCTTCTCTTACAATTATTGGGATACTGGAATGGCCTAATTTTACAGGGACACGAACTTATCTTTGTAATGGACGTTTACCGGCTCTTTTTCTAATTAAACATGATGTATAATATCCAAGATATATTATAGGTGTTATCACGACGTACATACACAGAAAAAAGAATATTCTTGATGTTCGGCGTATCGCCTTGTATATATATTTGATTAATTGTTCTTGTTTATTTAGATTATAATTGCTTTTGTTTGATTTCGATTAGTGCCGAGTGGCACATTTCGTTATTAGTTGCGCGCATTTAGTATTAATTGCATTTTGATTATTATTTGTCAATTGTTAATGTTCGCGTGACGTCGGTGGATCGCGATCGGGACGATTTTGAATCATGCGACTCACCAATTGGTGCTGCCATCGTTGATCCACCGACGGCAGCTATTACCCCCAAAAAGGGGAGCAAGTACTCGCTCGCGGTACGTTTCAGGACCGCGAGCACTCACTCATCACCAGACACTGGATTCCGTCGTGAGCCGTCGTGGTGATTACACGTGTGCTCTCGTTTTCTTGTGTCGAGCGTCGGACTTCGCGTTTTCTTATAGATCATCATCTGCTGCGTTGAGCGACTACTCTGGATATGGATTGACTCTCGGGAGTCTTGGATTCTTGATTCATCCATATATATCTGTTGAACGATCTGGGCGGTTGACGGCCGTTTCTCGAGTGAGGGTTACTGGCTACTCATGAGATCACCTGCAAGGAGTGAAGTTAAGTCTATTCCTTCTCCTTCTCTAAGGGAATACGGGTTTTTGAGCGAAGTAATAATCAATTTTTTGTTTAACTATGTTTGTTCTTTTCTTTCTTATGCGTTGCATTTTGCGTGCTCTGTATATATGAATTCTTTGTATCTTCTCATTTTATAACCATTATAGATTATTTATTGTTAGTATTTTCGTTTATGCGCTTATTGTGTACGTTATTCGTGTTGCGTTTATACATTTACATTTATTATTTGCGTTATTTTAAAATCTTATAATATAATTTTCGGTTATATGCGTGTGTAATTGTTGCGTTATTTACATCGCGTTTATACATTTATTATCTGCGTTATCCTTAAAACTCTTATAACATATTTTTTGGTTAAAATGCGTGTATAATTTTGAAATTATTGGTCAGAATTCCTAACGTATTCCGTGTTTGCTACCGTCTCTTTGACCTTATTTACGAGTTCCTTTATTTACATTCTATTGTTCTGTTCTATGTTTGCGTGCGTGTATATATATTTTGGTAGTCGTTCACATTCCTTTTGGACTGTGTATTTCTTATTATATAGCCTTTCTCAATTTGAGGTTTCATCATGCCAAAGAACGGAAATCGTAAATCTCCTAAAGAGAAAGATAATGGGGTCGCGGTTAAACGACCTCGCAATGAAATGAGTATTGATGGTAGTGCTATACCGGACTTGAATAAGTCTTCTTCTTGCGGAGATCAAACTTCTGGTAGAGAAAGGTTCTTATTATCGCAAAAAAAAACAATAGATATTCCGATTCAATTGTCGCGCCTTATCCTGTTCATATCGAATCTCTTTCGCCTTCTTTGAATATTGGCAATCTCCATCCCATGAATATGGGGAAATTATTGTGTGCGAGATTCAATTGCGTCTCAGCGATACGCAGACTGGGAAAAAATTTAATTTGCGTCGACTTCTCTTCCTACGTGGAAGCGAATGAGTTAATATCCAGTAATAATATTTTATCCAATGATTTGTTTGCTTATGCTCCGAATTACAAAGTTTTTCGTTGCGGTGTGATTAGAGATGTGAATCCTTCCCTGTCGCTTGATGAAATTCAGAAGGGCATTACGTGGCCCTTTGATCCGGTTGTGATTCACTCTCTTGAGAGGCTTAAATTTCGCGATAAGAATAGTAATGAATTGATCAATTCTGCTTCTGTAAAGGTGGTTTTTTCTTCTAATCTTCTACCTTCACATATTGATATTTGGAAGGTCAGATGTAAAATATTTCCGTTTATTAATAAAGTTCGCAAGTGTTTAAATTGCTTTAGATGGGGGCACTCCACCTTTACTTGTAGAGGCGTTAAGTCGTGCGATAGATGCAGCTCACATCACCATTCTTCGGAGGATTGTGATTCGGATCCTAAGTGCATAAATTGTGGTGGGGAACATTTCTCTTCTGATACTTCTTGCCCTGTTTTTATTGCGCATAAAGTAATAAATACCGTAATGGCGTATACGAATGCCTCCTACGGCCAGGCAAAAAGAATTATTAAAGCAAGGAAGATTGATTCTTGTCAACAAGCTGTGAGTGCTTTCAGGGGTCATGCTTACATGATCTGGAATAAGTTTGACATAGTTAAAGATTCTTTTCATACTCGAAGTTTCCGTATTAATTCTCATAATAAAAAGAAACGTTCTCGTAGAACTAATAGTGCTGACTCTGATTTTGGCTCTCCTTCCGAAATAGATGATACAATTCGTCCACCTTCTGTGGAAATGACATCTGCTGAACAGGTCCTTACTCCTGCGGATCCTAATTTAATTAAATCTAATTTAGAGTCTTTAACAAGTACCTTTCCTACCCCCGATATTATACTTCACGACCTACGTTTCCTATATAATTCAGGTAGTTCAGAAAAGGGCAAAGCGGCGGCTTTGCTTCAGTATCTTCATTTAATTTTTCGTAAATTAAATTAATTCTCTCTTCTAATGGCTTTGAAAATCTTTCAGTGGAATTGCAGAAGTATTTCCGGAAAACTACCTGAATTTGCTAATTTAATTTTAGATTACGATGTGGTTTGTTTACAAGAGACTTGGTTAGATGCGAGTTCTTACTTTTCATTTAAGGATTTTCTAGCCTTTAGAAATGACAGGATTGATGATACGTGTGGGGGTGGTACTGCAATTCTTTGTCGCAGAGTGCTCGACCCTGTTGTTTTTTACTTTGATCTTGTCAACAATCCTGGTATTGAACTTTCGGGTATCTCCTTTCTTAATAGAAAGGTTTCCCTTGATAGGATTTACATTGTTTCCCTTTATAAACCACCTCACATCCGCGTGAGTCGGGAGGGTTGGTCTGGGTTACTTGACTCTGTTTCTGCTGCTGCCGGTTCTCATAATATTATTATTTGTGGTGATTTCAATACCCACCACGAGATGTGGGGATCCTCTAGATCTAATAGTGATGGTTTGGCATTGGCTGAGTCCTTGACTGACTCTACCTTTGTTTTTCTTAATGATGGTTCGCCGACTAGGGTATCGATCAATCCTAATTATTGTAGTGTTCCTGACATCTCTTTAGTTTCTCAATTTATGGGTCATAAATGTTCTTGGTCAACTTTTGATGAGCCTTGTGGCAGCGATCACTTCCCCATTATAATTCAGATTAATTACGATCCTAATCTTCCGAATATTTCTAGGAGGGCTAAGATGTGTGTTTCTGGTTTAGATAAGGACCTCTTGATCGACATTATTTATAATCGTATGTCTGATTTTTCAATCGATGGTTTATCTGGTGCCTTGGCTTATGAGCAATGGAATTCCGTTATTATTAATTGCGCTCTCCGATCTGGGGCAAAAATTTTTGACTCTTCCGGGTCTATTGTTTCGTTTGATGCCAGAACTGAATCATGTAAATCTTATTATCCTAGACCCGTGAGAAGACGTGTTAATAAACCCTGGTGGGATGATGAGTGTGAGAATGCCAAGATTCTTAGGAGTGAGGCTTTTAAGTCTTGCATGAGGAATCCTTCCAGAAAAAGTTTAGCTAACTACAGAAGTTGTTCAAATACTTGTAGAATGATTGTTCGCAAGAGGAAAAAAGAGAATTTCAACTCATTTATTAATGATCTCGGAAAGAACTTTAATCCCAGGTCTTTTGGAACTCGATTAGCTCTTTTAAGAACTCCGCCTTTTTCGCGAAATATAATCCTCCTATTAAGAGTCGGATTTCTAACGTTCATAATTTTATCAGCAACCTTTTTCCTCCTTGGGTTCCGAATTCTTTTGCGGATATTTCACATACTCCACACGTCTCTATCTTTGATGAAGATCTTTCTTTATCTGAGCTTAAACAGGTTATTTCCTCCTCTAAAACCAATAGCTCTCCTGGGCCTGATTTTATTTCCAACTTTATTTTGAAATTATTACCGGATTTGGCTTTAATTAATCTGATCAAAATTTTCAATTTAATATTATCTGATGGATCTTTCCCAACTAACTGGAAGTTTTTTGATATTGTTCTTATTCCTAAACCAAATAATAAAGATTTTAGACCTATCTCACTGGCTTCTAATGTGCTTAAAATTTTTGAAAAGTTAATTAAAAATAGATTTGAAAAATTCATTGAACTTGATAATATTTTGCCTAATTGTCAATTTGGTTTTAGAAGAGGAAAGTCCTGTGATGACTGTTTAGCTTTTATTAATATGGAGATTTACAGGTCTTTTGCCACTCAGGCTATGACCGGTGCTTTATTTTTAGATATCAAGGCTGCATATGATAATGTTAATCCATTCGTATTATTTAATTATATTAATAATTTTAGGATCCCTGATGGGTATAAGCATTTTTTCCGTAACCTTCTTTCTTCAAGATCTGTTAGTTTCTTTGAATCTGGGGTTTTTTATGCGAGTAGACTTCTCCAGCGTGGTATTCCGCAGGGCTCTGTCCTTAGCCTTATTCTGTTTAGCATTTATGTTAAGGATATACTTTTTCATATACCTTATAAGGCTATCGTGTTACAATATGCTGACAATATTGCTATCCTTTTTTCTGGCAGCGACTTGGACAGGGTTATTGCGGGCTTGAGGGTTGCTTTCGATCGACTGGTTCTTTGGCTTGAGGGTTTGGATTTGACTGTTTCTTTGCCTAAAACCCAATGTATTATCTTTCATCGTAAGAAACTGATTCTACCTAATCATATTGTTTTATCTTGTGGTTCTATCCCCTTTAGTAGGTATATTAGGTATCTCGGGTTGATCATGGATATTGGCCTTAGATGGTTAGATCATATCAAATCATTACGTAATAGGTATATGATTTATGTCAATATCCTGAAGTGGCTTTCGGGTAGATTTCGAGGTGTCAGTCCTTCCTTGGCTATGAATTTTATTAATGCTACCATCGGGGCAATCCTTGAGTGGGGGGCCATGTGGTACATGAGCGCTGCGCAAACTCACCGTTCTTCTGTAGATAGTATATTGTGTTCTTCATATAAAATTGCGTTAAATATACCTAAATCTTCTTCTAATCGTGTATGTTGGGCCTTTAGTGGTCAGAAGTCTTTTATGAGAAGGATTATTTCTAAGAGCGATAAATTTATATCTAAATCTATTCAACTACGCAATAACAAGTTAATTAATAAAATCTCTTCCTTTCATAGTCTGGTGGTTTATCGCCATGTAGCTCCCAGAAATATTCCTTTTTTTATTTCAAGGTGGCCGTGTGTTCAGCCTTTTAGGGAACACTTGTATATTTGGGATATACATCCCTATTTTCTTATTCTTTAGATACTTGTTCCACCTCAGTGCCTGTGGACACTGCGTCTGGATCCCTTGTTAAGGAGCATGGTAATCTTAATCTCGCTTTCACTAACCTAGTTTCCTTCAATAGAGAATTTCCTTCGGAAATTGACGTTTATACGGATGGCTCTAAGAGTGATGCTTTGGTGGGTTGTGCTATCTTTGTCCCCTCGCTTAATGTTATCAAGATGTTTAAATTGAGCCCTCATACTAGCTCTTTTCTGCTGAGGGTTTTTTGCTATATCTAGGGCTATCGATTTGATGTGGGATCTTTCATGGGATCATATAAATATTTGTACGGTCTCCTTGAGTGTTCTCAAGGCGTTACAAATCCTAAACCCTTTAAGTTTTGTAAGCTTGCCCTCTAATTGC